>CAUYTI010101733.1:0-40896 GCA_963575145.1 Galago senegalensis | reverse complement strand
TACATTGGATACTTTTTCTTCCATTCTTGAGATACTTTGCTAAGAAGGACATTTTCCAGCTCCATCCATGTAAACATGAAGGAGGCAAGGTCTCCATCTTTCTTTGTGGCTGTATAGTATTCCATGGTGTACATATACCACAATTCATTGATCCATTCATGGGTGGATGGGCACTTGGGCTTCTTCCATGACCTAGCGATTGTGAATTGGGCTGCAATGAACATTTATGGATTTTTAAATGGCATTGGAATCATAACCCAAATGATTCAGTGTATATAAAATACCTGTCCCCTTCTGTTTGGAGAATTTTGGTCTTGGTTACAATCTAATTGAAGGAAACATCTGTATGTTCAGAAATAAGAATCCCAGGATGCATTTTCTCAACCCATGTAAAATGTAGATTCAGCAATATTAAAAAAAATTGTTTCTGGTAGTTAATATTGTATAGTATTTGGTCAATTACCAAATGTAGGTATATTTATTTTTTTCAGGGCTATCTTCAATTTTTTTTTAAATTTTTGAACTTATCTGGAGGTTAAGAGCATTATTTATAAATCTTAAAATCAATATTTATTAACATTAATAATAAAAAATACTTTTTGTTTCTGGTGGTTAATATTGCATGTTCTTTGGTGAATTATCCAATACAGGTACATTTATTTTTATAGGATTATCTTCCAAATAAAAAAAATTTTAGGCTAATCTGGAACTTAAGAGTAGTATCTGTAAATTTTAAAATAAATATTAATAATAAAGAATAAGAAAAAAAATTATTAAGAAAAAAATCAATCCTTGACCAAAAGTCAGACTATCTTAGAAATAAACATTATGTATTGCAAAGACTGCATCAGAGTTGGCTCAGGTAGGGAAAGAACTTACAGAAACAGTCCTTTTCTGAATCACAAATCATTTAGGATGATAAATTTGTTCATATTGCTAGTTTGTTAGATTCTTATTTCTTGGGCATTTTGCCTCATGTCCTATATTTACCTTGTAAACATTTGTTGAGTTTATAAACTCTAAACCTTCAGTGAGAACATTTCTTATTTATGCTGTAGTCTGCCACTGCTGTTTCAGTCCTCTCCAACATTTATTATCCACGTCTCCGGAACTTTCTTTTCTGACTTAAGGTATTTTTTATTCCCGTCCCACTTGAAAACTTATCTATTGATGTTTTCCATATATTTTCTTAAATATGACTTTCTCCTTTTCTCCATCTTACCTATTATTAAACTTTTTTATATTTCTGAAATGGTGAGATATTTTGTGAAAATCATTGATCCAAGTTATGCTTAAAGTGAAACCTAGTAGTATTAATTAAATGGATTTTGTGGTGTTACATTGAAAACAAAATAATCTTTATTTCTAACTGTTAGGAAAACCTCACAAATTCTGTAGGGATTAAATATCTGAATTGAAAAATTAACGCAAATGGGAGATAATTTGAGAGTACCCTAACATTGAATTAGGAGAATGCTTTTTAAGTACCAAAAAACAAACAAAAAAACAAGCAACAACAACAACAGCCCCTCCCCCCCCAAAAAAAACGGAAGCAATAACAAACAAGATTAATAGATTCAGAGTAATAAAAATAGAAAAGTTCTGCATGGACAAAAATTAATGAAGCAAAAAAATTTAGATGAGATATTATAGCACATATAATAGACTACTCCTAAAAAAGAGCCCCCAGCAGTCATAAAATCCACTTAAAACTAAGAGTAAAGCAAACTATATAGTCACAGAAAAGGAAATGTAATTGGCAAAGGTCGATGACTATAAGGAAAGAGGTTCAACCCACCAGGAATTAAGGTAATGCAAGTTAAAACATTAGGCTAGTATTTTAAACCTGGAAGATTAACAGAATTAAAATTAATAAAATCCAGGTGACTAAGGATATCAGGAGAGAGACTCATATTTCATTGGTGGGAATATGAATTATATGAGTCTTCAGAAAGCAACCTGCCACGATTTGCTAAAATTCAAGATAAACAGATACTTAGGGAAATCTAGCCTAAAGATATGAAAATACCAGCACACAAGACAGTAAATTCCACATAACATCAATTTTCATATTACTAGTAGTAACTTATATGTATTGAATTCCTGTATACTTAGTATATCAACCTAAAAAAATAATTTTCAGAGTAACATGAACAATATATTTACATATTTGCAAAAAAAATAAAAATATTTACATATATGTAATAGAAAGATATACTGAACCATGGGGAGTAGGGGATTATTAAGTTTTACCTTCCAATTTTTTTTTCACTTGCAATTTATTATTGCAACTTTAACAAAAATCTAACGAATCTATTGTGGTGGCTCAGCTGATGTGGGAGGACTGCTTTAGGCCAAGAGCTTGAGACCAACCTGAGCAACATGAAATATTGACTCTATGTAAATAGAATATTAGCCGGGTGTGGTGGCATGTGCTTGTGGCTCCTGTTACTGAGGAGGCTGAGGCAGGAGGATCGCTTGAGCCTAGGAGTTTGAGGTTGCAGTGATGATGCCACTGCATTCTATCCTGGGTTACCCAAGACTGTTTCAAAAGGGAAGGGGAGGGCGTAGACGGAAGAGGAGGGAAGACACTTCATGAAAGAGGGATAGAAACAAAGCAAATATGTCTGAAACTGCTTTAGAATGTAAGGGAACTTTACAGAGGACATCTCTGACTATAGCCATCTCCTGTCAGCACTATAGTCATAATCCTTTGTATCCTGTACTTCCCATCCCCCCTCCCCCCAAATCTGTTTCTTCAGTGCTTTTATTTCACCCCTCATCTGGCAGCCCTTCTTTGGGGACTGCCCTTTCACACTGAGAGCCAGGAAGCACCTGGGAATTTATGTCTTCCCGAGGGCTGTCATTAACCAGGACCAAGGGTGAGAAGGTAGGAATAGAAGCATCCTTAATAGAAGCATCGTGAGGCATGATCATGATGTCTCCAGAGTATCTCCCTGTGACTATTTCTTGGGACTTTGCTTAATATTGCACTCTAGCCTGGCCTCCTTCCCTAGTCCCACTTGCCAGCTACCCTCCCGCCATTCTCTGGGAACACTGTTTGATAAACACTTTCAGATGTCTCTATTTGACAATAACCAGCCTACAGAGGTTGCTTTGATTCATGAAAGCCCAGGCATCACGAATCTAATAGACAATATGAAAGGTTAAGGTACTCAGAGTTTGAGGGTGAGTCCCAGGCTCTTCACTTACTTACCTGGTGGGCTCGGGTGATTCACCAGAATCCTTCATGCCTATGTTTTCTCATCTATAATACAGGATTGACAGTAGAACTATTTCACAGAGCTATTTTGAGGAGTAAGTAATGTATGTAACACGAATCTAACACATTAGGCACCCAATAATAATTAAAAATTAACAAAGATGCTTTATGTAAGCGTCATGACTGCTTATCTCCATAGGCTATTGCACGTCTGACAGAAGGAGGCATTTCCTTTAAATGGAAATTTATGGTAGATTTGGAGTCTTCTTTAGGCTGAAAGCCCCTCTTGACAGAACATTATTTTATTATGTATAACTTATGTGCAGTAAACAAAGTTAAAACATCATTGATTTTAATGGCACTTTGCACGGTTTGATTAATATACCATTATTGTATAAAAACATTCTCCGTGCTGAGTAGTAGCAGGTGCATTAGAATATTGTTTGGTGTAAAGTTTCAGCATGTGCTGTTTCCCCAATATATCCCCACGAATGCACTATCATGTGGCATGAAATAAATTAGATATAATGGATAAAAAATGAAAAATTATATTCCATTAACAGCCATCTGACAGGTGTTAGCAATGAATACGGCATTTTGCTGCCTTCACTAACAGTTTTATTTATGAGGATGGTGCAATGACCACATCCTTTACCAGCCTCATTTTACTTTTCAGGACTTGGTTTACATTAAAGTAACATCAAAATTCCATTTCCTATCTATATGAGGATTTATCCTTTGAAGCATTACCGTAATAGTTTTCTTTAACCCAATGCCAGGGAATTAATTGACACGTGAGCCTATCTTGTTATAACGTCTGGGCTCTATGAAATTTCCTTGGTTGGGGTTTCAAGCAAAGCTAGCTAATATTTTACTCTGTTTACTGCCAACAGCACATTTCCTGGTGATTTCTAATTCCATTTTGCATGAAAATCCTTTTGTTGTAATTACTGTCATTCTCTCCTTGTTTTCCTCTAATTATTCTGATGAGAGTAAATTCTCAATTATTTAGGGACTGTGTATTTAATTTGTGGATTTTCCAAATCCTCTCGTTTTAATTCTATCTTTTACTGTACATTCTTATGCATTTCAATGTTTCCCATTTTTGTAATTTCACCAGATGATAAATGATGGTAGAGGGAGAAGTTCACATTAAAATAAACGGTTTGCAATTTTAATAAAAATTCCTGGTAAAAAGTCTGATTCCAGTGAATGTAGGAAATAAAAATTTAAACCCTTCATGGATCTTAATCCTTTCTCCACTACTGGATATAACTAAAAGTTAAAACCCTACATTTTGTTCTCATAATTTTATAATAATGTAACAATTAGTATATGTCAAATATAAAATAATTTTGCCAAGAGCCAAGCTACATGCACATTCTTTGTTTTTTTTTTGAGACAGAGTCTCAAGCTATTGCCCTGGGTAGAGTGCTGTGCTGTCATAGCTCATAGCAACCTCAAACTTGGGGTCAAGTGATCCTCTTAACTCAGTTTTTTTTTTCCTATTTTAAGTAGAGAAGGGGGTCTCACTTTTACTCAGGCTGGTCTCAAACTCCTGAGCTCAAGCAATCCACCTGCCTTGGTCTCCCAGAGTGCTACAGGCATGAACCCCTGTGCCCAGCCACTTCAAGCATTTTTTAAAAAGACCTAATAGTCATGTCACTCCATACCACCCATCACCAAACTGCACATTCCTTAAAATAATGGAGGGTTGGAAGGTTTTGTTCACAAATATGAGAGGACTTTACATAGCAAAGTCCTTGAATAGATTTGAAATTAACCTGAAAAGAGAGATTAGGACAACGTCAAATATCAAAGTAAGTTTATACTCAATCATAATACTCAATTATTTTAAGATTTAACAAAAAATTTACATGAAAGAAATTGTGATCTAGGCAGAATATGTGTGCACGAGGACCCTGATCTTTTTTTTTTTTTTTTTTTTTTGCAGATTTTGGCCGGGGCTGGGTTTGAACCCACCACCACCGGCAGGCATCTGTGGCCCGTGCCCTACTCCTTTGAGCCACAGGCACTGTCCTGTCCGGGACCCTAATCTACATTTATCTGCTTCTCTCACTAACTTCAGGCTTCCGTGGCCCTAGGAGTTTTTATGCTGTCCCCAAACCATGGAAAAATATCTATTGCCCCCATCTATTCTACTATTCAAGTTCCTTCTGAACTTTAGTAGCTAAACTCACTTCCTTTTACTCTACACAGGTCAGCATTTATATTCCCTCTTCCTATTGGCTTTCCTGGTGACCAAAATAATAAAATTCATTGTGGCTGAATGATGTGGTAGCCACTTGTAACCTTCCCTTCTCCAAATTTGCATCGGAAAGAAAAGACATTCAACCCAATGAATTTTGGATTTCTCTAATTTCTGGAAACTGAACAAATGGCAGAATGTTCTGCTACTATACATTTTCTTATAAAATGAATTAACTCAATTGGTAGGTAGAAGAGTGATGTCAGTATATAAGGTGGAAGTTGGTTGATTCATATATGACTATTTCCCCTAATTTTTAGCCCCACTAGGTAACAGCCAATGAACACAAAATACACCGACAGAGTTGAATGCAGCAAGCCAAAGAATGGGCTGCTGTCTGGCCACTCTCTATATTGAAAATGTTTATTCAGTCTTCTCCCCATCTTTGTAAATTTTATTTTGTTTGCATAAGTAATCCTTATTTCCTTCCATCAAGCTATCCCTGCTGTATGTTTACTGGAGTGCTTATTACTTAGGAATTTATTTCTTTAACCATTTTTATTAAAATTAATATTGTTTTGTGAGTACTCTTGGTTAAAAGTCACATAAGTTGCCCTGGCTCACCCAACCTATTTTTCCTTGAAGCAGTTATTTTTGCTGCACCATTTTGCACATGGTGAGGGTTTGTCACCGGTGTGTTATCACATGATGGCAGGAATGCCGGTAAAGCACTGTATAAAGCATGGGAAGAACTTGTCCTTTCATCCAGCTTTCTTTCTTTTTGTCCTTTTTGTTGCAGGGAGCAACCTGGAAAAGAAAAAAGGAGGAATTTTTTTCCTTCTCCTGTCTCCGTATATTAGGTGTTGCTTGTAAGTGTTTAACTTAACCAACTGGAAACTGCACCTATCTTCATCATCAACAATGATGCATCTAAATATCAAAGGTCCCAAAGGAGCACGATTCTAATGTTACTGGTCATGTCTTAATTTTTACTAAAATTCTCTTAGCGTTTAACAAGTGTTTAACATTTGTTCCAAATGTCTTTTCCTAAAAGTGGGTATTTTTATTTATTTATTTATTTATTTTTGAGACAGAGTCTCACTATGTCCCCCTCGGTAGAGTTCCATAGTGTCACAGCTCACAGCAACCTCAAACTCTTGGGCTTAAGCAATTCTCTTGCCTCAGCCTCCCAAGTAGCTTGGGATGACAGGTGCCCGCCACAATGCCTGGCTTTTTTTTTATTGCAGCTGGGTTTGAACTTGCCACCCTCGGTGCATGTGGCTGACACCATAACCATTGTGCTGGAATTGCCAAGCCTTTTTTTGGAGACAGAGTCTCACTCTGTCACCCTGGGTAGAGTGCTGTGATGTCCCAGCTCACAGCAAACTCAAACTCTTGGGCTTAAACAATTCTCTTGCCTCAGCCTCCCAAGTAGCTGGGACTACAGGCACCTGCTACAATGCCTGGCTAGTGAGTATGGTATTTTGGGTAACAGTCTCATTATATCATTTCCTCCTTATCATCACTTCACTGTTCTCACACATTTTCGGAAAAGATTTAGAAGTCTGAAACTTTCCTTTATTGTTTGTGTATGTAAGATTTAATCAGGGCCTTTCTAGGCTTAGAAAGAGCTACAGAACAGTGAAGTTTTCCTTAAATTGTCTATATGTCTCTTTTTTCACACAGCCAGAAATCTATAAAGTGCAAATTGTTGAAAAGTTGACTAAAAGGATGGGATCAAACTAAACTATCCATCCAGGTAAACAATTTGAGACAGCAACTTTTCTAGGAAATAAAGGGGACATATTTTAGAGCCCTCTGGCCCTTTCTCTAAACTCCTTGCCCTCAAAGCTTCTGCACATATTCCAGAAAGTAGGAAAATATTTTCATGCCAAAAAGAAAAAAATTACAAGAGAACAAGGTTGCGTAGATTCCAACAAAACATGTAATACTGATTATAAATGAGAGAAATACATTAATATATCAAGGAAAAAACTGGAGTATGGAAGTGGGGCCAGATGTAAAGCTAAAAAAAGCACAAGTGCAGCATAAACTTGGCTCAGCTCTCTGGTAGCCAATGTGAGAAGGGTCATCTATCCAATATATTGTGTCCATTAGCTGAGACAAAACCGTAATTTAGAGGACATGGACTTATTTTTGGAAATGATACCAGAGAACATTTTTCTGAGGAATTTATCATCTATGTGATGATAAGTAATATTTTTATACTTGGAGGAAGTTACTAAGGATAAGAGGGCCAGCTTCTCTACTTTGCTTCAATAGAGGTAAGATTCAGTTGGAATGAAGTCTTTCTAGGCTAAAGAACGTATGCAGATTACGGATAAAGGTAGTTTTATTACTCCTACTCTACAGTTCCTTGAAGGTAGAATTGGCTTATCATAGAACTTCAATGTTTTATAGTTGGTATTTATTAAATCATTGAATAAACGTATAAAAATGCACATGTGGGAGGAGGGGGCTTAACGTGGGTCTCTACCTGCTTCCTAAGACTCATCTTCCCTCACTCAGCACTGGGTAATGAGAAGTGTTTGGACACTAATAGGACTGGCCAGAGGTGGTCTATTTGCTGAAGGTGTCTTTCACATTCACCTTTTTTGAACTCCTTTTGCCCAGTTTTAGCTCATCAGATGCCTCTCTGCTCTCCAGCACCAAGAACAGCATTTACCTTTGCTACTTTGTAGAGGATTCATTTTGGGGGGGCCTCAGAAGGAGTCCACATCTAACTAGCTCTGTCAGGGAAATGGGTACAAGGGGAGTTTCAATGAGTGCCTACTATTTGCCAACCTTGAAATCCTATATACTTCAGGTGGTTTTTCTGAGGCCTAGGAGACAGATCTCCAATTAAATTCCTTTAGGCTGAGGACTTTTCCATTTCCTTCATTCATCAAACTATAAATGGCATTGTCATCCATTTAGAAAGTAAGGACTTTTCTGTTTTTAATTAAAAGATGCAGGATTTGGCTGGACATACACCTATAATCTTAGCACTTTGGGAGGGTGAGGTGGAAAATGACTTTAGGCCAGGAGTTTGAGACCAGCTTGAGCAACAGTGAGACCCTTATCGCCACAAAAAAGGTAAAAATTAGCCAGGCGTGGTGGCATACATCTGTAGTCCTAGGTACTCCGAAGGCTGAGGCAGTATTGCTGGAGCCCAAGAGTTTAAGGTTGACCTATGCTGGCACCACTACTCAGGAGACAGGGACCTTGTTTCCAAAAAAAAAAAGGAAACATGCTTTTTGAATTTTTGTTTGGGGTTAGGAACTAAAAGACTTGTGTTTAAGATTCAATGGCCAAGAATTAGCTCCCTAACTTTTGGCAAGTCCTTTAATGTGTCTACAACTCTTAAGTTAATTACCTGCCCTTTCTGACAATAAGACCATTCAGTCAGGTCTTTAGCCTGTTATTGTTTATTTTACTGAGTACTTTATCTTATGAATATATATATTTGAAGGCAGACACTGTGTTTTATTGGTTTGTATCCTAAATGCTTATCACAATGACTTTACATTGTATATTCTATAAAGTATCCATTGGTCCACTGGATTAATGAAAATATTTGGAAAACTTCACAGTGCTAAATAAATGTAAGCTGTTTGAGGGAAGCAGGCTCTCTTTTTGGGCCCAGTAGTTTCTTCCTGTGGCCCTAGAAGCCTCAAGCAGTTAGTAGGAGTCCACATTGACAGACCGGACACTGCTAGGATGCTCATACATCTTACATGTTCCTCCTTCTGGAAGTGTCCTCACTCCGAAGGCCTTGGGTTTCCTTTGGATCATCTGGTGTCCCGGGTCATAAATTGGTCCCCAAGCACATTGCTCCTGATACTGTTGAACAATACCTGTAAAAATACCAAAATGTTGAATATTCATTCTATAGCACATTTTGGATACATCCAAATGCTACAGGTCTCCATGGCTTTTCTATAATTACAAAGCTGAAGAATTATTTCCAGGGTGGCTAATAAGTTCATGTGCAATTTTAAGTTGCACATTATTTTAAATTGCACATGAACTTCATGGCCACCCTGTATATCAGACTATGTCGTCATGTATAATTTGTATCTCACATTTCTACGGAGTAGGTACTATTGTTATCTCCATTTTATATGTGAGAGTTTTGAAAAAATAAAAAAGAGGTTAAGTATTTTGAACAAGGTTACAGTGGCAGGAGTGGTAGAGCCTGGATTCCTATGTGGGTGGTCTGGTTCCAGAGTCCAAGCCCTTAACCATTAGGCTATGCTAGCTCTTAACTAAGTGGCTCAATAGCTGTATTTTTTTTTTTTGACAAATCATTTATTTTGAGAAAGAGTAACACAAATTTTGATGCTTACTTTGCTTAATTACAAACTATCTACCGTTTCTGTCTATAGTTTCCCAAGTATTAACTGAAGCTATCTTCATGTACTTATATTGTAATGAGAACTCTACTCTTTAATATGGTAGAACCTCTGTAAGTCGACCAGCTAAGGGACTGTAAGAGGTCAACAACAAAGATGGTCAACATATGAAACTTCCATTGAATACATGTGGTATGTGTCCTGTCTATGAAAATTAACTCAACTTATGAAGGTAGACAATGTGGGAAGGTAGTCAACAACGGGGATTGTACTATACATAAAAAACACAATCTGGAAGAATGTTTTCATTTGTCCGTATAGTAAAGGGATTGTTATGGAAGGTTTTTAAGAAAACAAACAAAACCACAGAAATCTACTTCGAATCACACACTAAAACTCTAAATTAAGGAGCTATTTTTTTGGCCTCTAGTTTAAACCAAGACATTTACATAATAACTATTCCCAACAAAAAATGGTAATAATTATAACTGTAACGGCTTATTGTTCAATTATCTGGCAAAGCTGATGATTTTTTTTCATGTATGTTTCCTTTCATAACGAAATACCTTGTGTTAACACCACATTTGATCAAATTAGTTATAATACTTAAAATACTTTAATATGCAATGAAAATGGCAAAACATTCAGCTATAGATATAAAATCCCAAAGCCCCAGTTTTTCATACCTCTCTTCTACAAAAGCTACTAATATGCGAAAACTATACATTAGGCATAGTTTGAATTGTCTTCAACTGTAACTTTTTTAAAGAACAATTTTAAAAAGGCAAAAACATTATTCACTCATAGATGATACGTAAGAATTCATCTATAAAAAGTGAGAATGCCAATGTTTTGTTTGCTACAGGAATGAGGGAAACATCAGAAATAAATTTGATAACATGACTCACACTTCATTGCAAGTGATTTTCCCAAATTCACAACTTTCACATTTGGCTGAGCTAAAAAGCAAAAAAAGAAAAAAAAAAAAAACCACCAACCCCCTAAAAAAAGAAACTTTCACTACTTGTAAGTGGGCCAAGTCACATGATCTCTATAAATGTGAGTTTAAATGAGTGCACTTTTCTAGCTGGGGAAATATTTTCCTGAATTTAGTAAGCCTAAATAATTTACCCATGGTGATGAATACGTCCTTGGGTGATGTTCAAAAACCTCTTCCAGACTGTCTTATAGGAATGACACAAAATTATGGAATATAGATGGAACATTTTCTGGGTTATCTCAATAGTTAAGACAAGAATTTAAAAAAGTCATACTACTTTGCTGTCTTTCAGGCCTTTTTCTCCAAAATGTACCATCTTTATTTTTTAATGTTGTACAATGATATAAAGTCCATTTTATTTAATGGATTACGTGTTCATCAACTTCAGCACCCTCTGAAAGTAGTAAAAGTAATTAGAACTTGGCCATTTAAACTGCTTCCTCATCTCCCTTTCATTAACTGGAGAAATTTATTTAGAAAACAATGAGGAAGAAGTACCAGAGCCTGGAGGCACCTAGGGACAGAGGGGATTTAAAGACTGAGAAAGCCTGGCTCTGGAGAGATAGGAGTCATATTGGAAATGTACTGAGTCTAAACGAACATTTCACCCTTCTTCCCAGCTTCAGCTTTAGAAAACATGTGCGTTGTCAGGAATGTGCATGGACCTTTCATAAAACTGGTATTTTCATTCGTGTTTATTTTTACCACAAAACAAAGTAACTGGAAATACAAGTGCTTGGTACTACATTCTTCTGAGGCTTAAAAGCCCATTAATAAGCACACTGTATCCGTTGTTGAGAGGACAACTTTTTAAAATAAACACGGCCAGAAGAATCTGCTCAAACAGACACTGAAATCACTCTTCCCTCCCCAGCCATGAGGGAAAAGGGCGACAGATTTTGTCCCCTACTTGCATCATGGGAATCTCCCTTTCTCCTCCGACCTCCCTACCCTCTCCCACGCAGGTTAGGCCATCTGGGGAGGTAGCTGGGAGAAAAGGTTACGCTCAGTCCTCCATGGCAAAGTCTTTGGTCTTTTCCTCCTGGTCCCCCACTTTATAGCGCAGCAGCACGCGCAGGCGACGCGGGTTGTCTCGGGAGGGCAGCAGCGTGATCTCTCCTGAAATGTCCGTGTCTTGCTCCACTTGCACCGGCTCGTTCAGATAAAGAAGCGCCTGCTTCCAGTGGGTGGCCGGGTGGAAAGGCGAAGTGGACAGCACCAGGGGTTTCTCCGACTCTCCACCAGGAAAGGTTACCTGGAACCAGACGGCAAAGCCATGCATGGGCGCCGAGCCGTAGCTGCTGCAACGGAAGCGCCCGCCCACCCCGGCCACCAGCTCCTGCTCCAAGCCCACGCGGGCCAGATCAAGCTGAGCAAAGCGCTGCGGTCGGGCCAGCACATCCTCGCCGGACAGGCCCTGCACCACGATCTCCGAGTGACCCATGAGGCAGCGCGTAGCGAAGCTCTCCAGGCAGCTCATGTCCACACCATAGTGCTGCTTCACCTGGCTCCAGAAGCCTAGGCGCCACTCCAGCATCTGGTCGCTGATGGGGGCTACGAAGAGCTCGGCGGAAGCTGGCAGGAGAAGACCGCCCTCTTTCAGCCACTTGGTCCGCGCGTGCAGCACCGAGCTCAGCATGGACTCGTGCAGCAGTCCGTAGCCCATCCACTCGCTCACGATGGCGTCCACCTGCTCTGGCAACTCCACTGTCTCCACCGGCCCGGGCAGGACGTGCACCCGGTCTTCCAGCCCGTTGAGCCGCACCACCTCCCGGGCCTGTTGCCAGATGGCGCTGGCTTCCACTGCGTACACGCGCCGGGCCCCGGCCTGGGCACAGAAAATGCTCAGAATGCCGGTGCCCGCGCCCACGTCCAGCACGGTCTTGCCCCGCAGAGCTGCCCAGTTCCGCAGGATGCCTAAGCGGTAGGCATCGGTGCGGACGCGGTCCGCGATCATCTCCTCGTGGACCGAAACGTCCGAGTAGCACTCGTAGTACAACTGGTCCCGCTCCCGTTTCGTCCTCCGGGGTCGCTGCAGGGCCGCCTCCTGCTCCCCGCCATCTTCCTCCTCACTTCCCTCCCCTCCTTCGCCGCCGCCCCCCGACTCAACCTTTCTTTTCTTGGGCTGCGACATCTTGGCGGCTGCGGCCGGCTCCCGGCGGGCGTTGCGCGGCCCCGCGCGGGCTCCGGGAAACAGGGGCTTCTGGGACTTGTAGTGCGCGCTTCGGCTCCGCACTTCCTGCGGGGTCGCGGGGTCGCGGGGTCGCGGGGCCGGGGCAGCCCCAGGTTGGCCGGACCCTTCCCATCCTCCTGCTCCTGTGGTGTGTAGCCGTCCCATTTCTCATTCACCACTCACGTGTTCTGCGATTCTCTCATTTTTACCTAAGCTCCTCAGATTTTCTTTGCTTTCACTCATTTTCTGAAGCAGACCTGCCTACTTAAAACTAAAAATCCACTTTAGTCTACTCTGCTGAACTCGCCGGGTTTAAGCCACCGAGTTATGACCGAGGCCTTCCCTGCACCGTGCAACAGTTAAAGCTCCCCAGACTTGGCGATTTAGACATTGCACTGCACATTGCTATTTTCTTTATTTAGAGTTATAGAAATTAGAGTATAAGGAAGGTGTAAATGGAATAAAATAACCTAACAATGTGGAACCTTGATACTTATTCCAACGTGACCATTAATTTTTTTGTTTTGTGTTTTTTTTTTTTAGACAGGGTCTAGCTATGTTGCCCAGTTTGGAGTTTAGTGGCGCAGTTACAGCCAACTGCAGCCTCATGGGCTGAAGCAATCGTCCCGTCTAGGCTTCACAATGTTCTGGGACTACAGGGTGAGCCATGATGCCTGGATAATGTGAACACTAATTAGTTAAATGATTCAGGGCAAGTAATTGAAGTTCCCTGGCATCACCTCCTCGTTCACCTATCAGCAACAAAGACTCTTCATTGCAGTCGGGGAAGAATTACTGGTATGTTTTTGGTGTTTCTCATTTCTATTTCAGGACAATAGTTACTTGTTTCTAGTTCCTTACATTCAGAATTATCAGAATAATTCTCTGGCTCTTTCGTGAGTTAAATCCTAGAAGGCTAAAGAGCTACTAAAAAGCAGTAGTGGTGTGATACAGACTCATTGCTAGGTATACTATGGTAACCAACTATAGTTTTTTTCTCTGAGAATTAACAGAGTCCTTAATCCTTTTGATCACTTTTTCACAGCAACTTATTTTTTCCTCTGTTTTCTTGTTTGGGCAAGACTGATACACTCTTCTATTTTTCTTACAGTCAACCATGAGCTGATTTAATCTCTTCCCTTTTTGTTGATAATAGAAAGAAAACGTATTTTGAAATACGTGTGATATCCGTATGAGTATCTATATTCTTAACAAGTAAGATGAGAACGCCTTTTTCTACCAGTTTAGAAAAAAAGATGATGCACAGGAAAAATGTTAATTTTTTGTAGTCTTGAACTACATCCATTTTCTCCCATTCTTGTCTGGGAGAAAAGTTCCTTCACCCCATTCTATTAATCTTTTATTAATGGAATAGGTTTATTGATGCCATATCCTCAGCTCTACTCTACTTCTAACTCAAGACTCTCAATCCTGGCTGCTCATTAGAATCCTCTAAGGAGCTTTTAAAAAATACCTATGCCTGGGTCTATCTCAGGCCAATTAAATCAGAATTACTCCCATGGAAACTGGGCATCTAATTTTTAAAAGGTCCACCGGGAATTGTAATGTGCAGCCAGGGTGAGAACTACTGTTTCTCACTAAAATAATCTTCGTTAAATCTTGCTTTACTATTTTCATTATGTGCATTATATTTTTTTTCAGTGGCCTAGGTTCAACCACTTAGGGCTAAAAATCCTTAAGGCAGTTCTCTCTCTGTGCTTTGGCTTAATACCGCGTTTTAAGAAAATTGAGGCCCGTAACACAGCATGGGATTAAAGTTATAAATCTGACCACTTTAACACCTTACTTTTAGGCTGTCAGTTAGTAGATATTTCTTCCATTTTTTATTCCTCAAAATGTCATCCCTTCATTTAAAATACATTCCCTCAACCCACGTTCTGATTTGCTTCCTTGTTGTCTCTTATAAGGAAATTCTGAATATAAGTTTTGCCGGTTCTCCCTTCAAAATAGATCGTGAACTTATCTGCTTTTCTCCATCATCATTGTCAAAACCCTGGTTTAACCTTTCATCTTTACTTGCCTTGCAATTATTCTCTTAAGGGCTCTCCAGCTTCTAATCACACCCCTGTCTGATCACCTCTCCACATAGCTGAAAGAACAAGCCTTTAAAGACTCAAATTGGATCATATCATTCTCTCATAACTTCCCAGTCCAGCTACTTAACAATGCAGTAACTTCAGATAATTTCCCATCTAATCTCATACCATTCTTTTCAACTCCTCATTGGGGTCAAGGTATACTGGCCTTCAGCAGAGTGCCGTGGCTCATGCCTGTGATCCCAGCAGTGACTTGGGGGACTAAGGTGGGAGGATAAATAAATACTGATCTTCCAGTATTTCATTTCTTTCCCATGTCATGTCTTCACTTATGCTTTTCTCCTTATCACGTCACTTTAATGGCTTCTTCTAATCCTCTGTCTCAAAGTAGATTGTACCTTCTGAGAAAGGCCTTCTCTGGCTACCTTAGATAATATTTTTTAACCCAAGACACTATTTTCCTTCCTAGGTTTTATTATTATCTGTATGTATTTAGTTAACTTGTTTTTTGTGCAATGTAAACTGTAGGAGACTTGAATTTTTGTTTCCCCGCTATTATAGTTGCCAGCACTAGAACAGAACCTGGCACATAGAAAGTGCTCAATAAATAGTCTTAAATAGAGATTACTGCGGATGCACAAATTGTTATGCACAAAAGAAGAATCAGAGAGCGTTTTGCCTTTTTACTTCAATGTGACAAGGTAACTCTGATAAACTCTGAGATAAATCCAGATGTAGATTGAATATAGAATGCTCCCAGAAATGAGAATAGTTTCATTTTTAAATGCTTTTGACCTTCTTGATAGTGGTTCTCAGCCTTCCTAGTACTGCGACCCTTTAATACAGTTCCTCATGTTGGTAGCAACGAAAATAATTTTATGGTTGGGGGTCACCACAACATGAGGAACTATATTAAAGCATCACGGCCTTAGGAAGGTTGAGAACCACTGTTCTAGATAGAATAATGGTAAGCCCCCAATATTATACCCAGTGCAGAGGAGAAAAAGCTTACACACATAGCACTTTGCCTTTTTGCACTTTGGCTTGTTACAGAAAGGGAGTTTTTTACTGATCTTTTCTATTACACCGAATTGCTATTAAGTAGGAATAGTAGGAATAGGACCTAAGTCCCAGTCCTTCCCTGAGCATTGTAGCTCAGCAGCAAAACACCCAATGGGAGAAGAGCTGGAGCCCTGCTGGTGGGGCATTCATTGCATTTCCATCCCAGTGATCTGTTTACCACATCTCTCCAATGCTCAAACTCAATGTTTTTCAAACAAATGATCTTCAGTTGAATTTAGTACATCTTGACCAGTACTAATCAAGATTAAATAGATCAAAAAATCTTAAATACATTCAATGATTAAAGGTAGGTATTGTTTCATAAAGCTTACTTCAGTCAAGCGTACTGTATGTATATTTCCTTTCTTTTTTTTTGAGACAGTCTCACTTTGTCAACCTTACCCTCAGTGGAGTGCTATGGTATCATAGCTCACAGTAACCTCAAACTCTTGGGCTCAAGTGACCCTCTTGCCTCGGCCTCCCAAGTGACCCTCTTGCCTCGGCCTCCCAAGTTTTTGGGACTACAGGTGCCTTCCACAATGCTCAGCTATTTTTATAGACAGGATCTTGCTCTTGTTCAGGCTGGTCTGGGACTCCTAAGCTCAAGCAATCCACCTGCCTTGGCCTCCCAGAGTGTGATTACAGGCATGAGCCACTGCATCTGGCTTCTATGTATATTTCTTACTTCAGGTTATGGTTAAAAAGTTTGAAATCTACAGTTTACTTTTCTCCAGAAATACTGTGAACTTTGCCACTTCTGTTCCTTTGCTTTAGGTGCCTATACCATTTTGTCCTCTCATTTGTCTTTGTAGATAATTCTCAAAAGTTATTCCTTTGTAGCTTTTTAGACCAGTCTGTGGTCCTTTAATACTTATGTATAACTCTTTTTCATCTATCCCATTGTAATCAGAGCTGTTTATATCTGGCTTTCTAGGGCCAGATTGTGGACACTGGAACATCAAGACCTAGTATTTTCTACTTTATAGTACAAAGTTTATATGTTGTGCTGGAATTTGAACCATTTCCATACTCCAGATTATTGGATAACTGGGAGAATTCTAATCCATTTTCTGTATCACAGGCATTCATTTATTCAGTAAACATTTTGGACTTCTCTGTGCTACATGTTATTCTAAAAACAAGGACTATAATAACAGAAAGACCAACATCCTTATCCTGGAGGAGTTTATCGTTTTGTATAAATGCCATGCAACCTATTATTCCAGCAAATGATTATACCACTTTTAAAATCTCAGCTCTCTTTCCTGTATTATTTTATCTTGGATGTGCTGATGTGATCTCCTCCTATAAATACTTATTTCTAATTTCCTTTCAAGATCTGTTGTTTAAACATGTATTTGAAAGCGCAGTAGAAGGATTGAAGATAGTTCCTTCAGGATTTCAAGAATTCATTGTAATTCTCAAAGTGTGTGTTGGGGAAGGGTAAAGGAGCAATGACATGAAAAATGTTATAAATATCTCTTTGATATGAATATTCATTAAATGCTGTAGTTCTCACCATTCTGCAGTTACTTGGAAGCTGCAATGATGGAAAGAGGCACTTCTGTCTAAAAAAAAAACTATAGAAAATAAAGTCAAAAAGGGGGTGATTTTTTGTATATGAACAAATTGGAACATTAAACATAAAAAAGCTTTGGTATATGTTACTCTCATGATGCACATGCTGTCTTTTACATCTGTGGTGTATCAGCCCAGCATTTAGATCTAATACTAAAACAGATGCATGGCAAATTTATAGCTCCCTGATGACATTATTATGAGTGGGTCTAATTCTTTTAAAGAATGTTTGGGCTCAGCGCCTGTGGCTCAAGTGGCTAAGGTGCCAGCCACATACACCTAAGGTGGTGGGTTCAAATCCAGCCCAGACCCACCAAAACAACAATGATGGCTGCAACCAAAAAGTAGCCCATTGTGGTGGGCACCTGTGGTCCCAGGTACTTGGGAGGCAGAGATAGGAGACTCGCTTGAGCCCAGGAGTTGGAGGTTGCTGTGAGCTGTGATGCCAGGGCACTCTACCTAGGGGAGATAGCTTGAGGCTCTGTCGCAAAAAAAAAAAAAAAAAAAAGAATGTTTGTACTGAGTAGTTTAGGTAGTGACTATAGAATATTATATACTTTATGCATGATTGTCAACTCAGTTTATGTTTTTCGAGACCTCTTAGAATATAAAATATGTCATTTTAACAATTTCTACTATAAACCAGGTCACTATAATAAAATAATAGTACAGAAAAACCAAAATGCAAATTATAATGTGGGAAAAAGTAATATGTTAGTGTGTTCATGGAAATAAGCACTTGCTCACCTGAATCAGGTAGCTTAATGCAAAATAATTACTGAGCCTAATGAATATTATTTAATAAGAACTTCTCTCTCCCTTTCTTTCTTTTTTGAACATCCTTAATGTGAAAAGAAAGCCAATTATTTGCTTCAGTAAGATAAATATGTTCTCTTATAATACTAGTTGGCTGCTGTGGCCTTTAAAGTGCATAGAAGTAATTGTAGTCATTGTAGACCAGTGGTTCTCAAAGTGTAGTCTCTAGACCAACAGCATCAGCCTCACTTGAGAAATTGTTTGAATTACAAAATTATGGCCCCAACCCAAGACCTATTGAATTAGAATTCCTAGAGATAGGGCTTTGCAGAAGTCCAGGTGTGAATTAGATATGTCCTCTGCAGGGCCCAATCAAGTGTTGAGCTGGCAGCCTTCCTCTCTAGTGTTTGGGGTTCCTTTCCAAGCTCATGTGATTGCTGGTAGAATTCAATTCTCTGCAGTCGTGGCACTGAGGTTCTTACTTTCTTCTTGATTTTGAGGTGGGGGCTACTCGATCCTAGAGGCTGCTGGGGATTCTTTGCCACATGGTCCCTCTCTCAGGCTTTCTCACAAAACAGCCAGTTACCTCTTCAAGGCTACCAGGAGAAGGTTTCTGATTTCAAGAGCCTTTGTCCAAGTGAGCATCCCCTCCCTGCTCCCACTCAGGGATAATCTCCCCCTTGATTAACTAAAAATCAACTAATTTGGGACCTCACTTAAGTCTGTCAAATCTTATTTTCAGCTAAAGAAAAAGACTCAGGATAGAGAGACCAAGGATGTGCTCCCCCCAAAGTTTGATAAACTCAAAATATCTGCAAATACAATAAATTTATGTCTCAGAAGAATATGGGTGTGGCTTATGGCACGTGACGATGACTGTATCAAGTAGATCAAAAATAAAGGTTTGAACAAGCTGTGCACCACATTGGAGCAGAAAATTTTAATGCAACTAGCTCTAGAGTTTGCCTCTGTCATCCTTGGGTTTCTCAACTCTGCCTTGTGAAAAACATGCCCCAAATAGCAGCTACTTTTCTAGCCTGGATCTCAGAAGAGAAGATTGCTGGAACAAAGCATAGCTGAGCTGAGCCCAGATGAATCCAGGAGAATATAGTAGGCTGGAGCGCTTATGTAATGAAAGCAAGAAACATAAATCTTATGCTGAGAGCCCTGACTGAGATATTGGGATTATTTGTTACTACAGCAACAAACAAAGCTGATGAATACAAATATACACAAAGAATGATTTATCATTGTAGAGCCCCTGCCTCAGTTGAGACATAAAACATTACCAAAATTCCAAGTATCTCCTTTTCCTCTTTCCCAAAGGTGAATATCCTAATAACACCATAACAGGTTCAGTGACCTGGCTGGAACTTCATAGACATGGAATCATACCGTGTGTGTACCCTTTTGTTTACTATTTTGTTTTTAATTTTTTTTTAAGAGTGACAGTCTCTTTTTAGTGTTTCATCTTTAAAAGTGAACAAGTTCTGTTTATAATGACCATTTAGAAATGAATCTCTAACATCCCCCCCCCCCAAACCAGTATATCAGCTCACATTTTGATTATTGAACTTGAGCAACACTCGACAGAAGCCAGCCCTGGAGTATCTGTGTCATTACCCCCTTCCTGTGTACATTTTAATCCTCAGTTCAGATGGGTTTACTCAAACATCTAAGGCTTGAGTTTCCTCTGTGCAGTGGGAAACAGGACCCCCCCCCCCAGCCCCAACCAATGTAGAGGTGATAAAAATCCTCAGGAACCAATTTGCCCTTGTAAAACATAAAGGTAACTTTAGATTTTTCTAAGACTACAAACTAGGCATAACTGTACCTCAGAATTGTCAAGGAGAAAAATAATGTACCACTTCTCATTAAAATTCAAAAGCTAGATTTCAAAATAACCTAGAAATCTTACAACAAAACAATATTAGCATAGATGATATATAAATTAATTATAAACATATACAATCATACAGAGTCTAAACGGTGGTTGGAACCAGGCAGAATGCCACATATACCTGAATATGAGGCACAAGCACAAATAAAGGGGGTTCTTTTATTCTGAACAAGGAAGTGGCTCAAGCAACTCAGAGAGCTCCCCTGAGGTGAGCTCTACCCTCCTTTCTCCACTGCAAGGTGTGATTTGGGGAGGGGAAAGTCTTCTGTCTTGTTAGCTGTGTTATCTACTATGGTGCCTTCGTACAAAGCAGGTGTGGTGGCATCTGAGGAGCTGTGCGTGAGGAGATGAAATTTTTATGTGTATGTGAGATGAAAGCTTTACTCAGCTTATTGGATGGGTAATCTAGAATTAGGGCAGGAGAAACAGCAGAGATGATATATGTTGTTGCTGCAAACACCCATTGACTAATCAAGAGAAATAATAAAAGGTGCGTGTATCTGGAGTGGTCTTCACTGTCTCTCCCGTGAAGGGCATTCACCTCCCAGGCCTACTATAGAAACTCTCTTTCTATTGTCTTCATTTTCCTCCTTCCCTATTCTCTGCCGAGCATTGGGGACACTGAAGGGTTGTGAGGAGGCTGGTGCCCTACAACACATCTCAACCTTTTCTTCACAGTTGAGTGGTTTACCTTTGGTTATGGTTATTATGTCCATCAAGGAGTAGTTGCTCTCCGTTTGAATCTTTTCTAATTCCGGATCATTCTAACATTTGACAGCATCCAGCTTCCAGTAGAGCACCCAGAGGTGCTGCAGCTGCTGCAGGTCCCCCCTGGGCCACCTGGGGCCGTCAGGGCTCTCGTCCATGTACCCGGCCTGCACCATGGCCTCTGTGGGAGGGCCAGGCTGCTACAGTCGCACCAGCGCTCACAAGCGCCTCTTTTGGTTGTGAGATTCATTCATGTGACATACATGGCAGCTTTTTTGTTCACTTTGAGCTCTTTATTTTAAATTATGAATATGCTGTAATTGATTTAACTATGTTTTTGTTGCACAGTTTTTCTTAGATGAAAATAATCACTGATGCCAGGCATTTCATAATGTTCCGGGGGCATTTTTATAGTTCTTTGAAGTTTTAATACTTTCTACTTCATATAAATCACTTGGTTTTATTCCATAGTATATCTCAACTATCAAAGGGTAGCTAGAATTTGTGTGTTCTTTATGTGCTAGCTACATGTCTTATGTGCTTTCTTCATTCATGATTTCATTTTGTCATTCAACAGATATTTACAGAACACTTGATACTCTGTAGGCTCCAAAAGCGTAGAGAGTAGATGAAACAAAAATTTCTGTTTTTATGGAATTTATATTTTATGTCCATCTTTTATTTATCTTTTCTACTGGATTGTAAACTCTTTATAGGCAGGAACCAATCTCTTCATCCTGTCTGGTGAACACTCTACATGTAATCATAATGTTAATAATTTTGATGATGGTTAACATTCATTATATGCTTTCTATAAGCAAGAGACAAATCTTCACAAAACCTATGTGGTAGGTATCATTACTGGTCTCATTATGGAGATCAGAAAATAGGGAAAAAGGTTAAGTGACTTGTGTTCGGTCTAGATGCTTTCCAATGCTGAAATTCATCTGTGTGGTTGGCTATGGTAATAGTTTCTTCATTTTCACTGCTGTAAGATATTTATTTCTCCGCCTCTTGCACTATGCTATCCCTGGCTTTGAGTAGACAAGGTGGCTGAGCTGCTCACTTCTTCCCTCTCTGTCTTGCAGCTGCTCAAGGCACCAAAGAAAAAAACTCTTCAGACATTATGCTTTTTAAAAAATCTCTGTGTTTTACTCAGAAGGGTGTAGTGTGGAAACATTAGCTCTGCTGTAGTAGACAGTATTTAAGAGTCTTAGCTGGTTTATTTCTTTAAAGTTGTTATGGCTTGGCACTGGCCACATGCACCGAGGCTGTTGGGTTCAAACCTGGCCTGGGCCAGCTAAAGAACAATGACAACTGCCACCAAAAGATAGCTGGGCATTGTGGCGGGCGCCTCTAGTCACAGCTACTTGGGAGGTGGAGGCAAGAGAATGGCTTAAGCACAAGAGTTTGAGGTTGCTGTGAGCTGTGATGCCAGAGCACTCTACCGAGGGTGACATAGTGAGACTCTGTGTGGAAAAAAAATAAAAGAAAGAAGGTTGTTAAGCTCCTGCTATATACCTGGTACTGTGCTGGGCTTTGGGAAAAAGAGGAGGAAGCAGTTCACTAAGGAGCTCAGGAGACAAAGAACCCATAATCCGTTTGGCAGTACTTTAATCCAGGTTTGTTTATGGTTTATAAATGATGCTGTGTGTTTTTTCAAAATCTTGATAATTTTTGTGTTACTGAAATATCTTTCCTACTAAGCTCTGCAGATAGTTAATTTGCGCTGAATGTCGTTGCTGGTTTGTGGAACGCCTGTGTTAGTCTTCTGATGAATGAATACTGCTATGTTTTCTACTCAGTTTTCTTTTTTGTTTTTAGGAGACAGAGTCTTACTTTGTTGCCCTGGGTAGAGTACCATGGCGTCACAGCTCACAGCAACCTCAAACTCTTGGGCTTAGGCGATTCTCTCCCTCCTGAGTAGCTGGGACTACAGGCGCCCGCCACAACACCTGGTTATTTTTTGTTGTAGTTTGGCCGGGGCTGGGTATGAACCTGCCACCCTTGGTATATGGAAACAGCCCCCTACTTACTGAGCCACAGGTGCCACCCTCTACTCAGTTTAATTTGTATTCTTAGGATGTTATTGGATAGTGTAATAAGACTTCAGTCAATTTTAAGTTTTGTGCTTGTGAAACCTTTTGTAAAGGTTCTATACATTACATTATAATTATTGTTTTTATTGTTGGGCTTACGTTTCATTAGTGTAGCCAATATGAGGGAAAATACCTGGATGACTGACTTTATTTTGGGAGATTTTATTTTATTTTACTTTATTTTATTTTTAACATACATCGAGTTGAAGACTTTCTGTAAGGACAGAAAACAAAATTAATGCAGGCTTCCACGCTTCTCTTCATATTCTCGAGTATCGTTTACAGCCTCAAGCGTGGTTGTCCTTCCTGACAGAACTATCTTTTATCTTTTTATCAGAGAAGATTAATCTATTTTTTAAGTTAATATACCACAGGCTTTATATCCTTGTTGTAGGCTTTGGGAATAGGTTAAAGCCTCTTCGTGTTGCATTATTTACTATGCAGCTACATTAAAAAAATACAACGAATACACTGAAATTAATAACTCTGGAAGGGTACAAAGTGATAGTATTCATGCTCAATTACGGAGCTGATCCATTACATTAATATGATAGTGATGCTATTCAGATGCAATTGGTGAATAACAATAAAGTGGCAGAATTTCAGCATTTGAGTCTAGGAATAAAGGAAGATAAATGGGGAGAAGACGTCGTTCATAACTCAAATGCATGTGCCGCCAGTCCTATTTCAGCTTCAACTCTTAGCAGTGGACCGCGCAAGTGAACTTGTGTACCCGTTTGATTAACTAGCTCCTCTAGAACTGAAGTAAGCCTTTATATGCTTTGGAGAGAATTTCTGGCAAAAGAATGAGAGGGTGTGTTTTCATGGAGGTAATCCCTAAGAAATTACTCCTTAGCAGTTAGAAATACAGAAAGGCAAGAGAAATGTGAACTAAGCCCGGTGAGTCCTGTTTGACCCATTGTCTTCTTTTAATGGATACTTTGGATCTGGATTCTTAAACCATGTCCAGTATTCACCCTAAGAAATCTTATTCTTTATGTATTTTCCACCCTCTTCTTACCCGACCGATTACCTTTCCACTTACCAGTTGTGAAGGAAGGCCCTGGATGGAATTACTGGGTGGACTCCTGGTTCTCGAATTAAGATGATGGACATATAATAAGTCTTGTGTTCTATAAAGGATGAGTATCAGACTCGCCTGGACATCAGAATCACCGGTGTAGCTTATTGGAAATACCCAGGTCTGGGTCTCTCTCCCATAGATTTTCATTCTATAGATGAACCAGGACAATTGTATTTTTCAACAAGCTCCACCCGTGATTATGATGCATGAACAAGGTTGAGAACCCATTATTGATTCAAATACATTTCATAAAGAGGTAGGGATTAAAGGAAGGTATATTCCGACGTTTATTTGAATTTGTTATTTTACATATTTTATGCATACACAATGAATATTTATTACCTGAGCAATATGCGTGCACTGTAGAAACTTGAGAAAATACAGAACCAAAAAGAAGACAATTTTCATATGACCACTTTAAAAAGTTAAATTCACAAATGGAAATTTAGAGTTCCACAACAGTAATAGAATTTGCCTTTGCAATTGGAAGCAGAATTTTATAAATATTCCACAGAGTTATTTTTGCTGTGTATAATTAGATAATACTTGTTTAAATTGGCTTTTTTTTTTAAACCTATGGTGGTATCCTATCCTTCCGCTTCTTTCTCTACCCCCCCAATTTTTCTTTTTCTTTCTTTCTTTTTTTTTTTTTTGCCTTCCAGATATGGCATAGCTGAGTTCAGCAGAGCTGATAAAGAACTTTTGAGATTATCAGTCCTGGTGACACAACCAACTGGTGTGACAGCATTTCACTTACCCATTCCGCTTATTCATTAAACAAACATTTACTGAGCACCTACTAATGTGCCGGACACTGAACCCTGTGTGGTGATACCTAGTCCTTGTCCTGGAGAAACACCATACTCTGTATGGGACAAGTAAACACAAAAATTTATGGCATATTTTCTTTGTGTTGGCTATGTTGGTTGCACATAAGGGACACCCAAATCAAAAAGGGAGTCACAGAGAGTGAATGTGAAGAAAGGAAGTGAACGTGGGGCGTCAGAGCTGGAAAATACTCTGCGGTCTTTGCTGATTTGGGAAATCCTACCAGGGCCAAATAATTCCACTTAGAGTGTCAGTGCCTAGAGTGGAGACCAGGGAGCTCTTCTTTACTCTTTGTTTAAATAGTATTCTTCTCTCTCTTTCATAGATGCAGTATCCTTTATTATGTTTCCAAGGGCCTTAATATTTTGAAAAATTCTTCTCCCTGCATAGTTTATGTTTCTTCTTCTTTCTTTCTTAGAGTCTCACTCTGCCACCCTGGGTACAGTGCTGTGGTGTCAGCCGAGATCACAGCAACCTCATATTCCTGGGTTCAAGCCATCCTCCTGCCTCAGCCTCCTGAGTAGCTGTGACTACAGTTGCCCACCACGATATTCAGCTAGGTTTTCTATTTTTAGTAGAGATGGGGGTCTTGCTCAGCCTGGTCTCCAACTTCTGGCTGCAAGTGATCTTCCCACCACAGCTTCCCCGAATGCCAGGATTACAGATGTGAGCCACCGGGCCTGGCCAGTTTGTTTTTTTTCTGGTAAGCCTTTCTATTTTTGTTTGTTTGAATCCTTATTTTGCAAGATAGAGCTCAGATTCTTCTGAGAAAATTCTTCCAGTCTCTTACCAGAAGGGTTAAAGGCTTGGCTTTCAACGGCTTTTCAGTGCATGGGTAAGAAGGCAGAGTTCTTAACATCCGCGACATAAATGCTCACTGGAGAAGTCACCGGGCTCGTTGGACAATATCACATAATGGTGACATAACTGGTTCTTAAGAAGACTTTTCACCAATCTTCTTATTTTGGCCTCATTTTCACCTGCACTTCCAGAGGAGAGCAGTTACTTGCTGTAAAATAGATACAGTTGTTTCCTGCTTCCCCAACTGCCTGCTTGGCATTTTGGTTTCCTGGACCTGCTGTTAGTCATTTAGATTTCGGTTTCCAAACTTTTGTTCTTCCTACTCTTCTATTCTCTCTGTCTTTGTGCTTTGTGACTTAAAAATAAAACTAAGCAAAGCAAACCAAAACAACGTAATTCTAATATGGTATGCTTTCAGGAAGGAGAGAAAATAAACTCACCTATTCAGTTTGGCTCTTGTGCCTGCATCTAAAGGCCTCCTTTATGGAGGATACTGTACTGAGAACTTAATTTATAGTAATTCTAGGTAAGAAGCATTATTCTTATATCACTTTTGCATAGTAGGGAATTGAATTTTGGAAAGCTTAAATGGGCAAAAAGGTAGTAAGTGGAGGAGCTGTGGCTAATATGTGGCTGGAAATCTGTAGCTAGGTTATGTAGGTTTTGAGGCTAACACTGTTATCAAACTACATAATAAAGACAAGGTCATTCTTCTGCTGGATTGGTGTTAAGACTCTGACAGTGAGGAGCTGTAAAGGGAATGTTGGGTGTGAAGTGCTAAGAGAGAGCCCCTGATCCGTAGGAGATGATTTTAACAGCTCTATCACCAGTATGGATTTGTCTGTATTTTGATATAAATTTATTCTTTTAGGAGCTTGACAAACCTGCATTTTGATGATCTATTTTAGTGTTTTGCTAATTATGAAATGCAAGCCACCTGCTTTAAAAAAAAAACAAAACAGGGAGCCGGAATGGAGAATAATAGAGATGTAAATATAGTGACGTTCATGGGTAAAAGCAGATTTTTTAGCAGCACGTTTTAAAACTGCTTTTGAAAAATAAGTGAATTGCTTTCTTATTGTTAAAGAATACGAATGGGCAATTACTTCTGAAGTAATACATCAGACCTCATTTGACTCTTTATAACATCACTAAATCGCTTAATTAACTGATTTTATTATTGACCAGATTCTAAATCCTTGCTCACTAAAATATCATTTTCTATGAAAGGCAAATATAAATTATAAAGAGTAGTTTTATTATGTAGTTTGTGAAATTGACCTCATGGCTTTATGAATATAATGTGTGGAATGGAATATACATTATCCTTTCCAGGAGGGATGAACAGGAGTAAGAAGGGGCACAAAATAATGTTGATAATATTTTGGGAGGGTAAAATCTGTGAAGTAAAGGCTGAAATTTGGAGTAGAGAAAGATTATTAAATCATTGAATTGAAAATGTGAAAGAATGGTATAATTGAAAAATCATATTTCTTCCAATAAGGCTTTTATTAATATGAATATTTGTTATCCAGAAAGTTGGATACATGGATGGCATGAATGTGTACCCCCAATTCATATGTTGAAGCATTGACTCCCCAAATTTGATGATGCTGGGTGCTGGGCCTTTTGGGAATTAATTATCATTAGAGTAAGTCAAGAAGGTGGGTCCCCTCGTGAAGGGATTAGAGGCCTTATAAGAAAAGGCAGGGAGAAGTCCCACTCTCTCTCCACACGTGAGGATGCAGTGAGCAGGTGGCAGTCTGCAAGACAGAAGGGGAGCCCTCACCAGAACCTGCCTATGCTGGCACTCTGGGCTCAAACTTCTGGTCTCTGGAATTGTTGAGAAAAGAAATTTCTGGTGTTTAAGCCACCCAGGCTGTGGTATTTTGTTGTGGCAGCTGAAGTTGACTAAGATATCCCTCAGTACTGGACTTGACCTTGCTCTAAGCTTTGTCGGCCACAGCTTTCCTTGATCCCTCTCAGACTGCCTCTGTTTTCAGTGTGAAATTTATCCCAGGGTACCTGAAACACTTCTTCCTCAAGATGCTCAGCAGTCCTGTGTCCTGGTGTTTTGAAGAAAAGCTGAAAATCCAGATTTTTATGTAAAATTCCTTAATATTTATAATATTGACAAATCCTTCTTTAAATCATTCTTTCATGTGACACATGTCTGTGTGGGGTTCACCCCTGAGCAAACAGTTCACCAGCTTTATTTTAATGTGTATGTCCTATCTCCTGAGTTCCTAAAGCCAGGGCTTTTGTTTTGTTTTGATTCCCTGTAATTCTCAAGGTTTAAATTGGTTGGCAATCAATTAATATTTGTTCTTGTTGACACTGATTCTACAGAAAGCTCCTCTTTCTCTCACCCATCTCTTCTTTTGGTAAAGGTAAAATACTCCCAATTCCATTCATTCTTCCATTTTTCCTTAATTATATTTTTAGTTCATTTGGCCGAACTCCTTTGATCTCTCAGATTTTGATGAAGTTATCATGGGAGAGTTCTTTTTTTTTATTTTTTAGACAGAGCCTCAAGCTATTCCCCTGGGTAGAGTGCCATGGCATCACAGCTCACAGCAACCTCCAACTCCTGGGCTCAAGCGAGTCTCCTGCCTCAGCCTCCCAAGTAGCTAGGACTACAGGCGCCCACCACAACACCTGGCCATTTTTTTGGTTGCAGCCATCATTGTTGTTTGGCAGGCCCGGACTGGGGATTCGAACCTGCCACCTTAGGTGTATGTGGCTGGCGCCTTACTGCTTGAGCCACAGGCGCTCAGCCCATGAGAGAGTTCTTGTTAGGAGCTATAGTGGGAGAAATCTACTTGTCCCTATCATCTTTTTTTTTTTTTCTTTGAGACAGAGACTAGTTCAGTGTCCTGGGCTAGAGTGCTGTGGCAGCATCATAGCTCACTGCAACATCAAACTCCTGGTTCAAGTGATCCTTCTGGCTCTGCCTCCCAAGTAGCTGAGACTATAGGTGCACACCGCCATACACCACTAGTTTTTGTTTTTCAAGTTCTTTGTTCTTTTGCATAGGGATGGGGGTCTCACTTTGTTGCTCAGGCTGGTCTCCAACTCCTGGGCTCAGTGGATTCTGCCACCTCAGCTTCCCAGAGTGCTGGGGTTACAGGTGTGAAACACAGAGCCTGGCCTCTGCCATCACTTTGAGACCACAGAGGGGGAATTGGGGTGGTATGCTCTTCCAGTAGTTGGCCTTAAACCATACATAGAGAGGAATTGATTGATGTTCATTGTTTGTATGTTTCCTTTCTGTTTTCATCACCTACTATCTTGATTATTATTTCACCAACAGGGCTGTTTTACTGCTTTGTGGTCCAATTTCTTTTGGTCTCCGTGGGAAGGCTTCTTTTTTATGTATCCATTTGTTCTTATTATGTGGAAATTATCCTTTAAGTGGCTAGACACCTGTTTATTCATTCTGAATGTGGCATTGCTCACTGTCAGTGGTTGTTTTTGATGCTAATACTGTTTCTTGCTTTGTTTTATTTTGGTTCCTGACCTGTTTTCAGACCTACAGTTTATAATAAACAAAACAATGAATTCTTTACCTATTCCTAGACTTCCCTCACCATAATCTTCCTGGAGCCAAAATGGAGACCTTCTTTTTTCTCTGTCTTCGTATTTAGAACATGTAAACTGATAATCATGGTATTTATATAATGAAGCCAGTTGGATTTCAATAAGGTAGTACTGATGCGATTTTGTCATGTGCTATTTCAGCAACTTTTTTATCATCTAATTTTTAGGATAGGTGATATCTTTAACAATAATATACAAATACAAAATAATACACATTAAAAAGTGTCAATCCCATCTTTCCTTTGCTTAGTTCTTATTTTCCAATTCTGCAGATAACTGTTTAATTTTTTCTATATCCTTCCAGTATGTGTTTGTATATATGTACTATGGTCTGAATGTTTTTATTACCTCAAATTTATATGTAGAAATCCTGAGCCCTAAAGTGATGCTATTAGGGAATGGCATCTTTGGGAGGTGTTTAAGTCATGAAGGTGGAGCCCTTGTGAATGGGATTAGTGCCCTTAGAAAAGAGACTGAGACAGACTCCTTACTCCTTACATCTTGTGAAAGCACCTTGCACAGGTGCCATCTGTGAGCCAGGAAGTGGCCCCTCACCAGATACTGAATCTGCCAGCACCTTGATCAAGACTTCCCAGTCTCCAGAACTGTGAGACATAAACTTCTGTTGTTTACAAACCACCCAGTTTACGGCGTTTTGGTATATCAGACTGTGTAGACTAAGGCAAGATGTAAACAAGTGGAAATATATATTATTATTTTGTGCCTTTTAAACACAGAGTACTATTGTTCATCACCTTGAAGTTTTTAGGTAACACTATTTCTTGGAGCTTCAGTCACATCAAAGTATAGGGAGATGAATTCTTTCATACTGTGTGTAGTTGAGTAGTATGTAATTTGATAGAGGTACCATATTTATTTAACCATTATCTTATTGATGTACGTTTGGTTTGTTTCTAGTATTTTTATAGAATGTGCAGTATTGCAATAAATAACCTCTGTAGGTCTCATGTCACATGTGTCAAATATATTTGCATAGTATAAGTTCCCAGAAGTGGTATTACTACGTCAAAAGGTGTATGCATTTGTGATTTTGTCAGGTATCGGTAAATTTCCTTCAACAGGAGCTGTCATGGTTTATATTCTCATTAGCAATGTGTGATAGTATTATTACTGAGTTTACCTGTACAGAGTTTTTTCAAGCTTTTGGATTGTGTCATTGTGATGAGTAAAATACAGAATCTCAAGGAAGTTTTAATCTGTATTTCTCTTATTGTGATAGTAGTTGGGGCAAAAAGCCATCATTATTTCTTTTTATGTGAACTTCATGTGCACAGCCTTTGCTTATTTTCCTATTGTGTTGTTAGATTTCCTTCTTACCAAATTCTAGGAGCTCTTCATAAATGATAATGATTAGTCTTCAGCTTTGATATGAGAGCCAATGGTTTTTATGTGATTTGAGTTTGTCTTTTGCTTTGCCTGTGCAAAATGTTTTCTTTTTTAATTGTTGTAGTGCATTCAGATTTATGTTTTTATGAATTTAGGATTTTGAGACATGATAAAAGGCCTTTCTTAATAGCCCTCTACCCAACACATAAAATGTTGAATAAAATTAAAGTTTATTCTAGCATTTTATATTTTCGTTTTAGTAACATTTGGATTTTTGTTAGATTCATCCATTCATTGAACAAATGTTTATTAAATGTAATGTATACATGGTTCCCCTGATTGACATGGTTCAACTTAAACAAATTTTTTTTTTAACTTTCTAATGGTGTGAAAGTGGTATCAATTTAACAGAAACTGTATTTTGAATTTTGATCTTTCTTGGGCTGGCAATATGTGGTATGATTCTCTCTCCCTCTGTCTCTCTGTCAGTGCGGGGCAGTGACAAAGAGCCACAGCTTTCAGTCAACCACGTGATCCCGAGAGTGAGCAACTGAGACTTTACACAGTAGTGTGTTGCCAGATGATTTTACCAAACTGCAGGCTGAGGCGAGTGTTCTGGGCATGTTAAAGGTAGGCGAGGCTAAGCTATGATGTGCAGTAAGTTAGGTGTATTAGGTGCATTTGTGACTTTCAATATTGAAACTGCATATTTTCAACTTACTATGAGTTTGCCAGGATATAATGCCATGATTAATTTAGGAGCCTCTGTACTTTGAACTGTTTTAAGTACTTGGAATATACCAGTGATCAAGACAGACAAATGTCCCTGCTTTTGTGGAGCTTCCATTCGAGTGGAGGGAGGTAGACGTGTATCCCAGGGAAGGGAAATAGATAAACATACATGAAATAAGTAAATGATAAAGCGTATTTAGAAAATGATGAGTGACATTAAAATTAAGATAGAGAAAGCAGATTAAGAGGAACTGGAATATCAAGTGGAGAGTATAAATTGCAATTTTAGATAAGGTGACCAGTGTGGGCCTTATTAAGAAGGTTATATCTGAGAAAAAACAGGAAGGAAATAAATGACTTTCATCCAGACCTTTGGAAGAAAAAAGTCCTAGGTAGAGACCCTAAGTCAGGAGCATGTCTGAGAAAGGGCGAGAAGCCAGTGGGACTGGGATGTAATGAATGAGAATAGTTGCAGATGAATCCAAAGAGGCAACAGGGTCAGATCGTATGCAGCTTCACAGAGCCGCGTAAAGGCTTTAGCTATTACTTTGAATGGCCCCTAATACAATCTGACTGGTGTCCTTGAAAAAAAAAGGAGATTAGGATGTATAGAAAGAGAAACCAGGGATGTGTGCCTGGACAGAAAGGCTGGTGTGAAAGAGGTAGCCAGACAGGAGCTGTCTGCAAGCCTAGGACAGAGGCCTCGGAGGAAACCAGTCCTGGAGGCCCCCTGACCTGGGAACTTTAGCCTCCAGAACTGTGAGAAAATAAATGTCCATGTTATAAGCCACCCAGTGTCTGGTGTTTTGTTCTGGCAGCCCCACAAACCAATATGGCACGTCTGCCGAGTAGTCATGGAATAAAGAAATACAGGAGAGAGTGATGGTGCGCTGGGGGCTAAAATCATTAAGAAATCAGGGAAACTAGCCAAGCTACCTCCTGGCCTAATGGTTCAAGTTCTGTGCTTTCACTTCAGCAGCCTAGGTTTGATTCCTGGGCAGGGAGAACATTAGGGAAATAATACAAACCACGCAATGTGCCAGCAAAAGTGGGGGTATTTGGTGGTATCGTCTGATGACTACAGATTCAAAGCTGGGCTTGAAGGGAGGGACAATGGTCTGAAAACATCAGTGAAGACCAAGATGATGTCTACATCATTTACGGCCCCAATGACATTAGGGCTGTGGCAGGTGGGGCGGGGGGGAAGCCATGACTTGTGAGAGTTGCAGGGAAAGCAGGGTCCATGGTGCAGAGCTAAGTTTCAGTGGGGAAAGAAGGTGAAGGGAATAGGATTTTGCTTTCCATGGACCCATGAATTTGAGAGGGTAGAGTGGATGGCTGGGGAGAAGGGGACAGAAAGAGGATGAGAGTGTTCTAAGATGTGTGGTGATGTGTATGAGTGGGGAGAAAGTCATAGGTCATAATGAAGTGTGGGAGTCTCCTAGGCAGAGCACCCATCAGGCTGTAGAGTTCCATTAGGAGGGGGGTGTGGGTGTGAGTGTTTCTTATCAAGAGGATTGAACTCTGAGTGAGTAGGGCTTCAGGTTTATGTACCTTGAATAGAGAGGTGGTGATTTTATTCAGAATGTGCCACGTCTTGAACCCCTCTTGACAGCCTTGGGGACTTCTGGGGCAGCAGAGTGTTCAGCTACATGTGTCAGCTGCTTACTTCTGTCTGGAAATGTATCCTGTGTGAAGTATTGAGACAATTCCCTTTTGTTTTAGACAGTTACTAAAGTGGGCTCAAAACCTTTTTTTTTTTTGGAGAGTCCATCTTTCTCCCATGGATTTGAGATTTAAACTGTTGTGATTAACAAATATTCTTTAAGAAATGTTACCTAATTTATAGAAGTCTTTTGTTCATGTGATTTTTCTCAACAGGTAGGTCATAAAAGTATGCACCTCCTATTTGTGAGAGAGGGCATAGGTTATTAGATATTTTTATGTTACAGAAGATCTCTCACACCTAAATGCTATGGAAACAATCTCCTCCATTATTGTCCTTCACTAGGACTGTGATTCTGCAGGTGTTGGTCACTGTATTCTGCGCTAGCCTGCCCTTTACCATCCAGGAGTGACACTGCAATGCAGCATAGCTCCCAGGAGTAACATTGTCATGAACCGCCATCTGCCACATGGTAAGTTAGCAAGGTTGAGCAAGTCCTTCTCTGAAGTCACCAGTACTTCCTGGTAGGGTCAGGGATTACAGTCTCAGCTGGGGAATAAGCTGTTTGTACTTGTACGGCCATCAGCAAATTGACACTTACAATTGATGAGTAATAGTAATGATGATGATTAAAAAATAAACCATCTACTTACTAAGAACTAAAGGGATGCCAATTTTTGAGCCCTTCAATAGATGCCTAGTACTGTGCTTAGGATTCTGATAATGTACCTTATTTTAAAAGCGAAACATTACCTTGGTTTATAGAAGAGTATTTTAAGGTTCAGGAAAGTTGCGTAATTAGCTTATGTCACACAGCTAGCAAGTGACAACCAGGATTTAACGCAACATCTGCGTTCTCCAACTAGTAGATTTATTTTTTGTTTTCTCCTCCCTATACTGCTAAGTATTGTTTAGATTAGTTACATGACAGAGAAAATCTTATAAAAGACTAATTTTCAGAGCAAATAATACAAGAAAACTCTAATTACCTTGGTTCTGCATAAGTAATTATCACTCCCATTTAATGTGTTTGTAAAATTAACGCACACATGCTTTAACTTTTATCCATCTTTCTATCATTTATCCATACTCTGTGTCAGAATAAATTTGTATAAATAATCATAAAGATAGAAGCACTTATGTAAATTAATATAATTTTAAAATGCAAAAAACATTGTGGCTTGTTTTAATCTCATAAAATCCAGGATTATGGAAATCCTAGTGGCAAAAATATGTAATTGAGTACTTTTTATTTGGCTATTATAAAACACACACCTCAACAGAGAGCATCTTCATTAACAATGGCTAAAGGAGTTTAAGAATCAAAGTCCAGTTTTATCAGAGTCTGAGGTCAACATTCCAGTTTTCCACAAGAAGTGAGTAGACCTTTTAGGATTTTTTTTTTTTTACTTAAACATTGAATGTAACATCGATTTTTATTTGACAAAGAAATGTAACTAAATAATTTTCCAAGAGATCAAAAAACAACACAGTTCCTTTGTTTTTGTTCTATAAATCTAAGTACATTTTTCCCCTTTTTCCGAGTGTGGGCCAGATGTTGATTACAATATTGGTTTTTACTCCGTGCATTGTATGCAAAGTTTTTTTTTTTTAATCTTTTTTTGCATTGTATTGGGCAGTAAGTTTCAAATAAGTTTGTAGAAGTCTAACAGTCATTGTCACAGGAAGTTTAATGAAAGATGGATTTCGTATTGTATTCCCTCTCACATACCTGGTTGTGGTTTTTGAATGTGTGAGTGCCTTTGCCTGCCTGCGCTCCCTTACCCCAGGCTCCCTCACCCCCGATGTCCACGTGTCTCTCTGCTTTCCCTCAGTCACGTCTTAAAACTGTGCCTCCTTTGCTCTGCAGCCCTGGATCCTGCTTTTCTTCATGAATTTAGGACAACTGTGCATTTGACATGTATTTATTTGTTTACTGCTGTCTCTTCCAGCATAAATCAGGGATATTCTATCAAAAAACATTTTTTGTCTCACTAATGTGCCTGCAGGACCTGGAATGATGTCTGGGCTCCAACAGGCACTCCAAAAATATTTGTTAATGTGTTGAGAGCTTAGCATATGAACACTTAGTGATTCGCTTCCTCTTTTTTCCCATTTTCCCAAAATATCTGATTTATAGAAAGTGGCTTTTTAATTTTTTTTGCTCTTTAAACAAAGTAAAAATATATCGTATCATCTTTAGATGATCCGATTCCTGTACCAGTGAATACCTTCCATGATGTTTTTGGTTGCTGTTCTTCTATAACAACATATGGAATAAAATAATTTCCTTTAAATAACTTGTCAGAATTTCCACCAATCTTCATGTTCAACCTAATCTTAAGGAATTATAAACATATTCATAAAAAAGCAACATAAAGAGAATATTCATCTCTACACAAGGATCTTTACTGAATCTCTAAAATCATTATAGAGATAAATAGTCTCCAGGTTTCCATTATTCCATTATATATTTCTATAATTCCAATCTATCTTTCTATAATTCCATTATTTACTGAAACATGCTGCATTCGTAGGAATAATGGTTATAAAAGCATTTTTGAAATGCTTTTCAGATATAAGAGATATTACTTAAAATTTTGACTGTAGTGATTTGGAAACTACCTTTTGAGCCAACATTAGGCATTCCATCTTTATTTTTAACAGAACACATTTACTTATACTGTTGAAAATTCACTCCTAATTATTTAAATGGGAAAATGTGTTCTTAGGACATTTGAAATTTCACTATTAATGTATCTTACATGCTTGCAGTGGATGAAAACCTCATCACTGAGTATTTGAGCTTTCAATCACAGGGAAAAACCATCTGTGATTAGTTGTCTTTTTATTGATATGCAGTCTACCTCTTTGGGGATTTGGTCTTCATGGAAAGTCATTTAGACCATTTAACAAGAGAGCAAACCCATTAAAAATATGCAAGCTCTTAGAAAACAAAATCCGGTACGCTAATTAAACCTATTAAGGCAATTACAGAGAACTATAAATGATGCAAAAGTCATGTTGGGCACCTCAGAGTACCAGTGACAAAACACCACGGAGTCCCTATTTTTCTAAATAGAGATAAAGAGTATGGGTGATTAATTTCAGCACCACTGAGTTAATTTGCAATGACTCAACAGCAGAAAACATTTCCATAGGCATAGAATAATGGTGGAAGACAGTTGTTTTACTGCTCGGTGGGAATGTGGCCCTTTGTCAGAGAATGCTTTAGAAGTCAAGGGAAAACTGCAGCTACCTGTGGGCAGGAAAGACATATAAAGTTTCCTGAAACAGTTTGTGGTCTTCAATTGTAGTCCCATCTCTGAGGTTTCCCTCACTAGCATGCATAGCTGAGATTTTTAACCGCTGCCTTCACATCTTTTGATGGGTGATCAAAACGTTATGACTTCCGTTCAGGAGGAAAACTTCAGGCGTTCCCTGAAAGGCACTGATTATGATGTGGTGGTGATGAAAACCATCTCATTTAAGGAGTATGAAAATCAAGATGAGATTAATAAAATTTAAAAAGAAAGTATATACAGACTTATGAGATACTCTTTTTGAAGTGCTTTAAAACAAAACCCTCAATTAATGTTTATCATTACTCTGAGCAGCAACAGATAACGCTGCCCCCGCTTTCCAGATGAATAGATGAACGATTGAGGAAGGCGAGTTCGGAACTCTCCCCTACACCTCTCAGCAAAGGAGGAACAGAAGCATCAGATCATGACTCAGCTTTCCTCAGTTGTAAGTTGGTAAAAGATGGTTACGATGAGGTGATCGGTTCATGACACCGTGTGGTTATCTCCCCAGTCCTAGCTGTATAATGAATTTTCAATTGTTTATGCTTCGCACATTGCGAAACCATGTTTATTATTATGCACCAAATTACAACAGATGTGCGAAGTCAGCCAGGGCAGAATGAGCATGAAGGAAGGGCAGCTAAACAGCGTATGTGCAGACGCAGCACCTAGTAGAGAGTCACCCTCCGTGCCTTGCCAGGGAGTGGAAGCCGTCCACAGAAGGGCTTGAGCTGCAGAATTTCACACAGCGCTCACCTCCAGAGCTAATCACAACAGAACAGTCAAGTTGTTTTGGTTTTATGCTATTGATTGTCATCCCCATTTAGTGTGTTCATAAAAACAATGTGTACATGTATTAAATGATATATGCCCAATGATAGGATGGAATGGTGTAAGAAGATGAACAAAAACTAAACATCTATCCAGAAGAACAAAAATCCTCTTACAACAGGGACACTTGCACTAGACTGTTTATTGCAGCTCAATTTACAATTGCCAAAATATTCAATGCGTAAATGCCCACCAACCCAGGAATGGATTAGCAAGCTGTGGTGTATGTATACCATGGAATACTATTCAGCCACAAAAAGATGGAGGCTTTACATCCTTTATATTAACCTGGATGGACGTGGAACACATTATTCTTAGTAAAGCCTCGCAAGAATGGAGAAATAAGAATCCTATGCACTTAATTCTGCTATGAGGACAATTAAAATCGTGTACATGATGGGAGGTGGGAGATGGGGAGAGCTGAGAAACGGAAGGAGGGAGGGGGTGGGCTCAAGGGGTGTGGTCCATCTTTTGGGGGTGGGAGACAAATGTAAGAGGGTCCTTATCTAACAGAAGCAATCAGTGTGACCTGGTTCTGTGTACCCGTCAATGAATCCCCATGTTGGGTGAGGCAGAGATATATATATATACACATACACACACACACACATATATATATATTTTTAATAATAGAACTTTGAGTAGAAGAGATCAAGTAATGTCCTTTGTCAAGATAATATTCACTTTTCATAAAAACTCATGAACTTGAAACTGGAGGCAGATTGAAGAACATGTGGGTACAGGGGAAAAGAATATATATGACAGAGGACTGTGTGTCCAGGTCATGGATATGGATTGTATGGTCCTGAGTCTGATAACAGATTGGGCACAGAGGCATTATATGACAGCAGCATCAGGGAACACCAGCTGCCAGATCATGTATAATATTCTTATTGAGTTCAGTGTAGTGCATAGGTAAGGTGACCAGATTTTAACATTGGTAAAGCGGGACACCATTAACCGGGGGTGGGAGGGGGCAGGGCAGAGTGGGGCCTGACAACAATGCAAACTTTGATAAGCAGTTCTCTTTAATCACTTCTCAACAATTATTTGTTATTATTCACACAGTTTAACATTATAAAATTAACAAAAATAATATAAAACTCATATCCTGGCGAAATAGCCACATGGCAGCTGGAAACCGTATATTCCTTTACTGTTCTCCCGCCCATTGGTGCATTCTTTCCAAAAATCGGGACTTTTAAAAAATGCTGTGGGACACGGGACAAATTGTTAAAAATCGGGACTGTCCCGCCAAAAGTGGGACGTCTGATCACCCCATGCATAGGACAAACTCTTACCATTTGTTGCAAAAAACGTCTCTCTCTCTCTTTCCCCCTTTACCACCTTCCTGTACTCTCCCTTTCTCCTTCCCTTCCCCTTGTCCCCTCACTTTCTTCCTCTACTTGTTTGTTTTCTTTCCTTTTTTCCTTTCTTGCAACAAGTATTTATGGACTGCTCATTTTTATGTTATGAATTATTTTTCTCCAATGACTTTCACCCTGCCCCAGCTCGTGGTGGGCATTTGATAATGTGTAGAGAGAGTTTCAGTGGTCACAACGCAGACAAGGTCATTACCAGATGCAGTAAGTAGCTAAACATCCTGCACGCTGCAGGACTGTTTCCCTCCATAAACATTTACCTAACCCCAAATCTTCATAGTGCTGGGATTCTGAACATACGTTTAAGAAGAAAAAAGTGGAAGTTTAAAAGTATCTTTAGAGAAAGCAGTGATTTAGAATAACAGTCATAATAATATAACTAATACCGGTGTGTTTACTGTTTTACCTTAACCATGACAAATATTTTACCTTTTAATCTTTGCAAGCTATGAAGAGACAGCGCTATTATCTTCATTTTATGGATAAGGACACTGAGATCTATCCCCTGAGCTGAAGCTGTGAAATGGTGGAGTTCTCATGTTAGAATAATGGGCAAAGGAACAACCATCTCATCTGAGGGTTTACATGACACTAGGGAGAAAGACTTCAAAAGTGGAAAGAACCACACCGGGCCTCTGATGGAGAACACAGTGTATTAGGATTTGGAATTTCTGAAAACACATTCTAACGATGATATAGGAAAAGATGTCATGACAGTAAAGAATGAATGTTTTCTAAAGGGACATGTTAATCATTTTACCGTGTGATAGCTGATGCTGTCTACATCCACTGGACACATGTAGTTCCTGGACTTGGAGACATGATACCTGAGCTTCCTACAGCAGATACCTGCAACTCTTTGACTGAGACTTCTCTTGGGAAGGTGTTGAGTTCTTAGTCCCCAGGGGCAGCCTGAACACATTTGAGAATTAATTTTGGGGAGCAGAAGACTTCAACTAATGGTTGACAAACATTTTTACATAAAAAGCCAATTTCCTTGTCCCTTTGAGATGGGCTGTCTCCAGGCTCCACAGACCCTCAACAGGATGGAACCCCTGTTGTCCCCAGCAGCATGCCAGTTGGTGACCGGTCTTGCATTGGTTTCCTTCCTTTTCTTGTCTCACTTACTTGGTATTTTGTGGGTGCTTCCTAGGATGACCTTCCACTCAAAACTTTGCTCAAGGACTTTTGATTGAACTTAATCAATGATGGATGTTCTCAGATTTGGGTCAGCTTTTGAAAGAACATGACAAAATAAATAATGGAGGACAGCTTACGGGTGACTACGTACAAACCAAAGAGCCTTAAAACTTATGCTAGACCAAGACTGTTAAAAATTGCTGGAGACAACCCAAATGGCTGTCGGGGAAACTAAAGTAAGAACAATAAAGATGTAAGTAAGGTGTATTAACCAGTGTAAAAAAAAAAAAAAGAACAAATGTCACTTCTTTCTTCTCTGTAAAGAAAGAATATCTTTACCTATAATGAAAAGGGTACCAATTTCAGTGAAAGAAACTTCTCAGCCTTCTTATCTGCCTTGGAAGAGGCAGGCGGATGTGTCTGAAAGGTAACTTTTTTGGAAGAAGTCTGCAACTAGGTGAATAAAGAATCTGTATGTACTTTATGCAGCCTCTAAGGTCTTTAGAAGTATAAACTACTTAAATATCTTAATTCTGACTAATTACATTGCAGGAAACAGAAGACGTGAAAATGCTGTTGAACTTATATCTTGATCTTATATCTTTTAAGAAATCTTAATTATGAAACATGGAGGTGTAGGTATAATAATCTATATGGTCAATATGCATAAAGATGTTTTATTCATAAGCTGTAGTTCCCTTAATGCATCTAGGAATGATTCTAAAATAAATTATGAAATAATAGTTTGTATGCATTTGTTAAATAAAGTTGTAATCATTTTGTACCTGTTCTGGGTTTTTGGACTGGTGTACTTGGTCATATAAGGTGTGAAAAGACTCAGAAATGTTACCCATCTACCATCAGAGAATTTGGTATCTACTTATGGCCCTGACTGTTCTAGTTCTAAATAATAAGACAATCTCTCTCTCTCTCTCTCTCACACACACACACACACACACACACACACACACGCACACACAAAGGCTTCTCAATTACTGAGGTTAGGTGATATAATTATGTGAATCTGTGAGACACTAAAATGATGGTGTGGTTTCCATTT
>CAUYTI010101732.1:0-54018 GCA_963575145.1 Galago senegalensis | reverse complement strand
CAGGCGCCCGCCACAACGCCCGGCTATTTTTTGGTTGCAGCCGTCATTGTTGTTTGGCGGGTCCGGGCTAGGGATTCGAACCCGCCACCTTAGGTATACGTGGCTGGCGCCTTAGCCGGTTGAGCTATAGGCGCCGAGCCTAGGAAATGTACTCTGATTATACAGAAAGTCAAAAGCAAGACCTCTCCTTCATCCATCTTTTAATCCACAGGTATTAACTGAACACCTACTATGTGCAACTGGCACCACTGATACAAAAATGAGCAAGACTAGCAAAGTCTCTGCTGTCAGAGAGCTTAATGAGGTTGAAGATGACATCAGTAAATACAAAATATTGCATAATGTACAAAAAGGTGAATCCTCTTTGGCAGAAGCTTTTGAAGCATAACAAATTGTTCGAGGAAAGCTAAGTATAAGGAAAAGTGAGGATTTGGTACGAGAATACAGCAGAAGCAGAGAACCGTGAGATTTGACAGCAAAGATAAAATCCTTGTTTCAGTCAGATGGAGGGAGGGTGAATGGTGGGATCACACCTATGGTGCATATTGCAGGGGTGTGTGTTGGATCTATTAGTATAGAGTATAAATGTCTTAACACAATAATTTAGTAAATGAGATGAGGTATATATTAACCAGTGCGATGTAAGCATTCCTAATTCTATATGAAATCAGCACATTGTACCCCATGAATGCATTAATGTATACATGATCTATGTGTTTATGATTTAACAAAAACAAAATACTTGTTTCAATGGGTTCAATCAGTGAGTCTTGTACTAGTAAAACAACTAAGTATGGCTAGACTGAAATGAATTAGATCAGTAGTCCTTAGTCGTCAAGGAGCCTGTAAGACATGCAGATTCCAGGGTCCAGCCCAGGAAATAGTGAGCTGGTAGGTTTGGACAGGGTCTAGGAGTTAAAGTGAATGAACACTCCAAGTGTCTCTGATGAAGTTGATCCCTAGACCTCACTTTGCAAAATGGTGAATTAGATTTAAAATTGTCACAGGGATATTTAGGGGGATGCCCAGGAGTTCCAGGTAGCATACGGGGCATGAGGGAATTTAAGTGGAGGCATTTTGTTGCCTGAAATGGGCCAAAATTAGCACTTGCTGGTCTGAATGGATGCATATTTTTCTACCAAATCTGCTTTTCTCATTTCAAAGTTCTCATTTCAAACTCAGTTAAAAGTTACATGCAGAAGACAAAGTTTTAAGAATTTGTGTTTGTAAGAACCAGAGAAAAAATTTCCATTATCAATGAACTGATGGTGCTACTTGCGAAATATATTTACAGGAAGAGGAACATAAAGAAAAAAGATCTATGGCTGTACTTTGCATTGTATATACTTTGTATTTTATCTAGATTAAAATGAAGAAAAACGCTGCTATGTTTGAATCACTTTGCTACAGAAGTCTGCCATATTATAGTTCATTTGATGTTAAGTTCATAACTTAAGTTTTATAAAAATTAAAAAGACCCTACATGGCAAAAAAACTATTTCCTACATCTTGAAAACAACTAGATACTTTTAGGAAAGAAGAGAAATTTCTGTTGTTTCTAATAGTAATTTACTTTCCAAAAATAGGACAGTATTCAGAATAAAGTATCGGCCTGATTACTATTCAACATTCTTGAGTTTGTTATATCTCCCAATATGTTTCTATATTAGAGGACGTTAACTTGCACTTACATGAAGGAACATAATATTATTTTAAATGCAAGCAATCAAGAAAACTGACTTACACATTCTTTTCTAAATTAACTGTTGTTTAGCTACAAATACTCAGACTTTACAACGCTCCTGAGATATTAATGATTAGCCGGAGGAAGCCTAGGATGAAACGATTTGGAGCCCCAGCAGTCAAGTCAAGTCATTCTTAGTTAACAGGTTGATAAGTGTCAGAAATCTTGACAATCTTCCAAACCATGCCACTATTCCTTTCATGAATCTAAATGAACATTCAGACATTGTGCTCTAATCTTCCTAAGGATTTTACCAAATTCTGGAGAAGAAAAACCTAAATCCAACATTCAAAAACACATGGATGACTATAGTTAACAATCATGTATTAGGTAGTTTCACAGAGTCTGAAGGAGGAGATTGAATGTTCCCAGCACAAAGAAAGGATAAATGTTTGAGCTGGTGGCCTTGCTAATCATCCCGATAGGATCATGACATAGTGTATGTATGGAAGCTTCACCAAGTATTCCTGAATATGCACCATTATGATTAAATAGTCAAGTAAATGACTGTTATTAAAATAGTCAAGTACATGAAGGAAAGGAACAATATGAAAATCCAAAGGAGATCAGTAGGCACTGCTCTGCTGCCTTTCACGGCTAGCGTTGGCTTTCCGGGATACGTCTTGTTTCCAGCCTGGTAGACCCAAAGAATTGGAGGTTTTCAGCTTAATACCCACAAAGAAGCTGAGTATTATATATAGAGCTCCTTAGACTGAGGTGGATGTGTGTGGTCAGAATAGTTAATTGGCCTCGTAGTAAGTGCCTTATTTTAAGATTCAAGTAGGCAACTGCCTAATGGCTTTACATGTGACATGAAATTCAGAAAATAAAGAATCATAACATTTTATGTTTGGGGGCATGGAATAAGGTTTGAAGGCCAGTATACAATGTTATATATTGTGACACTTTTTGAACAATTTATTGCTGTCCATTTTATGGGACAATTTTTAAGATATGATTAAATTATTCTACATTGTAAGTTAAAAGGAAATACTATTTGCTACAGCTGATTCTTTTATTCTTCTGGATTTTCTAAAATTACTTATTTGGTCACGCTATTTATGATGAAACTGATTTTTTACATTGTTAAGCTACTCAGTGGTGAACAGGACACTTCCTAAAGATGTTATGAGCTCCCAAAACTGTCAACTTTGCCCTCAAGAGAGCTTAAATGAATATATTTCAAATTGAAGATGCAGCCGATTTCTTCAGAATGACAACACAGGTTTTGACTTTGCGAGTGTCATAATGAGCACATCAAAGTCATCCTGTGACCTTCCCAGCCCAGGAGGCTAAATCTCCAGCCTCGATCAGGCATGGCGGGTCCTATCATATAATCCAAACTGGAGCAGAAGGAAGAGGTGCATTGGAGGCAAAGCTTTTATGGCTGACGATAAGTTATTATTATTATTTTTAAATCAGCCTGGGGTTCACCTTCCAGACTCTTTCTGATCACATTTCCCATCACATGGGTCCTACTTCTCACTTTGGAGGAAAGAAAACTGAACCCAAGAGAATGCACTACTCTGAGAGGTGACCCTAACTGAGGACAGTGACAATAGCGGCCTGTCTGCTGACTGTCCTGCCGGCTCTCCCCACCTCTCTTTGCAAAGGTCTGAAGATAAAGAGAGCTCGAAATCCCATCTCCCCTCCAAATCCCAGGGATTAACACTGTTGTGATTTGCTCTTCAAGTCAAGCCAGCCCAGAAGAATGGGCAGGGCCCGTCAGTGGGACAAAATCAGCAAACGGGACAACTGCTCGGCTTGCCTCCTGCTCGCTGAGTTCACTGATGACAATGCAAGTTTGGTTTCCAAACACAGAAGGCCCCTCCCCACACATGTCACCATTACAATGACAACAGTCAAGTCGCTCAGACTTGCACAAGTTCACATCCAACGTCAGAATCATAAGCAGAACTGGAGTAATTTTGGAAAAATGTTTTCCCTGACTCCAGCCCCAAACACGAAACCGTGAACTAACTGTTAGAAGATAGTTCACAAGGCATTTATACATAATTAAATAATTTCTCCTAACTATCGACAGGGCATAGGAAGGACTGGTTAATTTATCTTACTGTGGTTTTCGTTTTATTTTTTTAAATAACTAGATAACTCAGTGGAGTGATTAACATTCTAAAATAACAAATGATCGTGTTACTTCAAGGTCTTGACTTACCGTAAAGGCGCAGGGGTAGAAATGCTCTGAGCCGACGGTGAAACCCCATCCTCTCGTACTTCGGTATGGCTCCACATAAGGTGGAAAGCGTCTGGTGCCCTGCTGTTTGGAAATGACCCAGAGGCAGAAGGGGAAGATGAAGTTTCAGCAGGAGGGAGACTGAGCATCTCAGAGGATTTGCTCGGGCAGGCAGGGACGCTGGCCTGTGAGTTACAATTTCCAAAGAAGGCTTCCCTGGTAGTTCTGAACAATCGGGACTGTGAGTTGGTGATGGGGGTCTCTGCATTTAATCCTGTGTGTTGACTCTGGATGGCAACCCTGGAAAATTTTAGAAGCAGGGAAACATCGTGTAGAGCCTTTAAAGACATAACTCAGACATGTATAATACATTTTGTCTGACATGCCTTTTCTCTCCTCTCTCTCTCCTCCTGTATTTAGTTCCTTTTCAGCAAAAATCACATGCATTGCATAAAATAAAATTGCCTCTCAAGTATTCTCTCCTCCAAATACGTTTTCCCTACTTATCATGTCAGAGACGATACAAGAGAAATATTACAGAGTGTTGACTTTGGCCACTTAAAAATGAGGTTTCTCTGAATAAATTAAGTTATACAAGAGAAAATGTTAAATCTGGTGGCATCTTCACATGGCTGATGATCATTTAGAAATGTGCTACTTACTGCCAGACCATCTTTAAAATTGAGGACATTAAGTCTCAGAGCACCATCACATTTATAATGAAAATGCTGGCTTGCAATTGTGAAGAGCTGGAAATAAGTTTGGAATCAGGTCCCGGTGAGAAATGTTGGCCTCTGGTTGCCTGAAGTGTTAACGAGGAGAAAGTTCTTTTGTACAGTAAAGCCTGCCCCTGGCCCCTCGCCTGGGTGATCCCTCCCCTGTCAGTGGGATGAGAGCTGGCCTTGGAGCTGAATGAGCTGCTGAAATCTGATCAGCCAAAGGCCAGGCTGCAGGAGGCTGTCATCGCCTCACAGAGTTTGCAAAACTTAAAAGGGAGCCACTTTCACTTTCAGGATTTTAACAGAAAAGATCCGTGGCTGTTTCTCACACTGAAGCCTTGCTGTGGCCTCACCTTTTCGGTGTTGGTTACGGCCGTTCATTGGTTTTGCTTCCAGCTATTCTAAATTTCCCTGTAAATCTCTGCAGTGCATATGCCCGGCTCCCACAAAGACTGGCTGGTGTCATCTGGGAAGAGAGCTCTGCCTGTGAGGACTTTCCTCCTGGCCGCCTTTCCCTGCTTCCCTCACCCTCTTCCCTGCTGATGCCCCTGCGTCTCACAACATCAAGGCCACACCCTTACTTTTTGCCAGGGATTCACACAAATGCTTGGCTTTGAAGTGTGCGCCTGCCAGTGACACACTTGTGAATCATTCTGTAAAATGTGTACGTGCTTTAGCAAGAGCGAGGTAATACTTTCCTGCAGAGACGGGTGAGTCACTGCTTCTCAGGGAAGCCATCTCCTCCCACATGAGAAGGCAACCAACCTCTCTATCCCAGAATAATCACGCCCTCTGGCTCCCTTTCTTCTTCCAGGGGGATTTCTCTTGAGAGAGACAAGAATCAGATTTGCCTGCACCACGAAAAATTTGCTCTGACATTCTACAAATATTGCTTGCCACGTGGCCTCATAAATTCCAAATCGTAAACCATTTTCATGAATAGATTTTCTCTTCTGTTTGCGATGTAAACTTTAACTTTGGAGTGCACTTATGCCAAACTCTTAAAACAACATCACTTCGGGTGTTAGAATTTCCAAGTCCACAGAAAGGAAACATTGTCAGAGAGGTTCAAAACCAGCTTAGGCTTATTTTGGTTGTTTTAAGAGATGAAAACACATGAGAGGACTAAGGGGAGGGAGCATGGGTCTCAGCTTGGAGTTCTTCCAGCCTGGGCATGAGATTTAAGTATGACAATGGTTGTGAACTGCCAGACACGGGACCCAACATTAGATGATGTATGTTCAGTACTGTTCACTGCATCTGAACTTGGATGGGTCTAGGCCCCAGAGACCATGAACATGGTTAAGATTCTCACCATAAAATACATCTACAACACTGGAGAAAGAACAACGTTGAAAAGGACAATCTACTGAAATTTAGTAATTAATTGTCATGCATTTCTCTTCTTTTGATACTATTTTGCCAGCCCACTGAGAAAGCATAGGGGCTACTGTGATACAGCTTTGGAAATGTGGATTCAGAAAAAAAAAAGGAGAAAGAGGAAGAAAGGGGGGAAGGGAAAAAGACACATAGGAGAGAATGATAATTAGCTATGTATTATGCTAAGTACTTGAAGTGGGAAGCATTGTATAGTAGTTGGGAAAAAATCTGGGAGTGAGACTGCCTGGGTTCAAACCCTGGCTTCTTACTAATATGTAAGGGCTATGTGATCTCAAGCAAGTGATTTAATGTCTCCAAGCCACAATTTCCTCTTTGAAATGGAGATGAAATAATATCTACCTCCTAAGTTACTATGAGGATTAAATCCAGTAAGTCTGATGCATTTAAACAGCACCTATCCCTTTGTGAGTAACAAATACGAGCTCTTATCACAGGTTACCTCGGGGCGTAGAACAACCTTTAAGGGCAGACACATTGTCCCCACTTTTAATGGGAAAGATGGGAATGTGCAGGCTGAGTTCACAGTGGACTCTTGCCTTATACTATATGCAAATATTAACTCAAAATGGACTAAAGACCTAAGTGCAATGACTAGAGCCACAGAAGTCCTTTAAGACAGCCGAGAGGAAGAGCCCACAATGCTGGGTTTGGTGAAGAGCTTCAGGATGCTGGGTTTGGTGAAGAGCTTTAGGATGCTGGGTTTGGTGAAGAGTTCACAATGCTGGGTTTGGTGAAGAGCTCACGATGCTGGATTTAGTGATTATCCCACCATGCTGGGTTTGGTGATGATCCCACCAGGCTGGGTTTGGTGAAGACCCCACCATGTTGGGTTTGGTGATGATCCCACGATGCTGGGTTTGGTGAAGGGCTTATGATGCTGGGTTTGGTGAAGAGCCCACGATGCTGGGTTTGGTGATGATCCTACCATGTTGGGTTTGGTGATGATCCCACCATGCTGGGTTTGGTGAAGAGCCCACGATGCTGGGTTTGGTGAAGAGCCCACCATGTTGGGTTTGGTGATGATCCCACCATGCTGGGTTTGGTGAAGAGCCCACGATGCTGGGTTTGGTGAAGAGCCCACCATGTTGGGTTTGGTGAAGAGCCCACCATGTTGGGTTTGGTAATGATCCCATGATACTGGGTTTGGTGAAGAGCCCACCATGCTGGGTTTGGTGAAGAGCCCACAATGCTGGGTTTGGTGAAGCGCCCACGATGCTGGATTTGGTGATGGTTTCTTGGATGTGACATCTGCAGCCCAGGCGTGGAAAGTGAAACTGACAGAAGTGCCTCATCAGACTCAAATGCTTCTGTGCATTGAAGGAAATAATTAGCAGAGTAAAAAGTCAACCTGCAGAACGGAAGGAAATATTTGTAAATTACATATTTGATAAAGGATCAATGCCCAGAATTTATTATGAATAACATATAAGACTCAACCATGTCAACCCACTGGGCCCAATTAAAAAATAGGCAAAGGACTTGAATGAAATTTCTCAAAAGGAGATGCACAACTGTGCCAACAAGCATATGGGAAGATGGTCAGCATTGCTGATCGTTACAGAAATGCACACAAAAAGCACAGGGAGCTGCCACCTCACACTCACTTAGGATGGCTATTATACAGAATCCCACAAAATAGTAAGTGTTAGTTAGAATATGAATAAATTCCAACCCTTGTGCACTGTTGATGGAAATCAAAAATGGTATAGCCGCTGTGGAAAACAGTAGGGATTTCGATAAACAACTAAACAATTACCATATAACCCAGCAATCCACTTCTGAATGTACACCGAGAAGAATTGAAAGCAGAATCTCAAAAAGGTATTTACATGCCCAGGTTTATTGCAGCATTATCCACAATAGTCAAGAGACAGAGCCACTTCAGTGTCATCAAATGAGGTGATGAAGAAAATGTGCTACATTAAATACAATAGCACATTAGCCTGAAAACGTAAAGGAATCCTATCACGTGCTACAAGGGGAATGGACATAGAACATGTTATGCGGAGCGAAATAAGCCAGTTCTAGAGCAGCAGTAGCATCTGATCCCAGTTCTCTGTGCATTGAAGGCAGTCAAGCTCCTGGAAACAGAAAGAATAGCGGTTGCCCGAAGGTGAGAGAGGGGAAATGGCGAGTTTTTGTTTAACAAGTACAGGGTTTCAGTTTTGCAAGATGAAAAACATCCAGAGATCTGTTATACAACAATGTAAATACGGTTAACAGTAGTGAACCATACACTTAAAACACAGATTGACAGGAGTTGAGGATGGCTGAGGTTTTCACCTAGAGATGCAGGCTACCATGATCTCTCTGTCTCAGCCACACAAATAGACTTCAGTGAGACCTCACATGACACTTTTCCATAGTTCTGAGGCGTCCCTGGGAATGTTCACAATTTCTATCCAGGGACCCTCTATAAGACTGAGGCTTACACTTGCTCTCTGAGAGCAATGGTCCATTTAGGGGGCTAGGAAGGCCCAAGTCAGGACAGAAATATTCTAGAACAATTTTTTTTCTTTGGATGGTGAACACAACCTCAAAGGCAGATCTATAGTAAAGATTAATTGCAGAAAAAAATCTGGGGGAGATAAATGTTGAGATGAAGAGGTGGAAGATTAGGTGGTATTTTAGAAATATTTTACCATAACCTTTAAATATTTATTAAAAATAAGCATCTGAATTATTATATGCTTTTGGTTACCTGCAAAACAATCCAATTTATCCTTCCATCAAACATGTGTAAGACACAGTTCTCACTCAGCCTCCCTCCTAGGCTGCCCCCTCCCTGTCTCTTTTGTTCTGAGTTAAACAGATGCATTTTCTTGTCAGAGCTCATTTCTTAATGCGTGAAAGGCACCACGGCTTGCTCGAGCAGCCCACCGGAACTTCGTGGTGGAAATTTCAATCTGTGCTCCAGCCCAGGGCACCCTGGATATTGGAACAACCTATTACTCTGCTGTAGTTTGATGATAAAAAGTTGGTTGGATTGTTGGAGGTCACATATACAGAGGGTGCCAAAAAATGTATACACATTTTAGAAAGGAAAAAAACAGTATTAAAATTATAATGCTCCATATATGCCAATAACAAAAGATGAGTTCAACTCACATCGAGCACCACTTGTAATTGCAGAAGGCAAATGTGACTTGAGTATTACATACTGAGTACAGGTTTTCCCTTTATTAAGATGTATATCCATTTTTTTGTCACTATGTGTGTATGTGTGTATGCACTGAATATGTATATGTGAGTGTGTAAATATTAGTGGAATAAGTCAATGAATAAGTATGTTGGTAACATGGCACATACCTGCCTATGTAAACCCTGGTAGCACTTTCCATTTTGCCTTAAGAGACATGGGTACTGGGGACGTCATATTATGTCCGTGCAGTACAGATGGTGAGGTACTATGACTCCTGATGTTTCTCTACATTTCACTGTGCTAACCACTAATGTTTGCCTGTGCAGTGAAGAGAATTTAAGGAATGTGCCTTGACATAATCTCTACTTTTCACTTCTACTTATCTCTTCTCATTTTCCTGAGCCACAATCAAATAATACATTGCCATTCTTACCGGGTCACCAATACCCAGAGTTCCATGATGGTGTCAATCCCAGGCTAATTCTTGTACAAAATTTATCTGCAGGTCACATATTAGCAGCCTACAGCCTTGTTTAGTGGGTGATTTATCTAATCTCTTTGTGCCTCACTCAGTTTTCTCAAATATAAAATGTGAATAAAAATAGTCCCTACTTCCTTGTATAGGGACGATGGTGTTACTGAATGCAAAGGGCCTAGAACAGTGTCTCGCGTAATAACAGCTCCCTAAGTGTTCATGCTGCTGTTATTCTTATCGCTTTTGCATAAATGGGGTGAAATAGGAACAGGCTAAAACATCTCCTAGCATAGATTTTATGTTGGAGACATGATTGTCAAACTGGTTATAGTGAAGAATGGTTAATTTGTTGTAAATGAAGTTATAAGTGTTTGACCATTTTCCTTTAAATAGGTTTAATGTTTGACTTCAGGTTGATGAAATGGATAAATACATACATACACTAATAATAAAAGTTTTTGAGAGAGGGTTAGAGTTTAAATATCAGTGTCATGTTGGGAACTAAATATTGCTTGGGGCAGAGATTTTTATTCTTTATTCCCTATTTAATCCACTCAGGTGGTCCCATTTTTCATAAATGCAATAACTGTTTTTACTCTTTGTATAACAACACTATGTTCTATAAATCATGTATGAAATTTGGGGAGAAATTCCTACATGAATTTCTGGTATCCGCTGACATACAGAGGAATAAATTGCAGTAAGGACACCCAATTCCCCAGTCGCCTGGTGTATCTCTAAAACTGGAATGTGGTGAAAAACTCCACCACATTATCGTGCTATGTGAGAAAGTGAACCAAATGAGATATCCTTGACAGAATTAGTGCCTTGTCTGATGGGCTGATTCACGTCCTCAAGAACAGGATCCCAAAGTTAAAAGTGCTACAAAGTACCACTGTAGTTACTGAATGATGAAAGTCCAGATTGTTCCATCAGCAAACCTGTTATCTTCAGCATTAGAGCCTTTTCCTAACAACCAGTGCCAAGTCTGAATAACTCCCTCCTGCCCTTAAGATTTTTTTTTTTAAGATTCAATAAAGCTGAGGCTTCCAAACCCACAATCAGTTGATACTCACTCCCAACTATTTGAGGAACCGAAATCGTTTTTCCCCAAACAAACAAAAGTGTTTGAGTGTAATTTCAACAACTTGAGCTCTAAAGGTAAAATGTATGTTTTCACGTCTTTCCCATGTTCTTCCTGTTACACTCCAAATCCATTCCCCCTCCGCACCCCTGTACCACCAAACCTTTAGCGTTGTGGGATTATTAATCACACTTTGCACTTAGGGGACCTCAGTTTGAAACGGTATTGTTTAGAACCCTATAAACAGACATTAATCCTTTAAAAAAGTACTTCAGGGGTTACGTGGTTAGTGTTCACTTTATCCAAATCATTCAGTTTCGAGAATTATCATCTATCTGCCATTTTCATAGTATCTGTGCTCCTTAGATTTTTTTTTGTTGTTGTTGTTAGATGTAGAAACTCATGATGGTTTTGATGTAACTGAAAATCGTTTGAAGGACCTGGCCTCCTGGCTGACCTGTGGGCATCCTTCGTTCCTCCCCATTCCTGCTTAGGTCATTTTTCTGGGACACCCTCTCAGATGCTGTTCCTGCGGGGTAGTCCCCTGTCTTCTGAGGCCTGTGTGCACACGTACCCACACCTGTGATAGCACTAGCTTGTGTAATTACGTTTTCTCAAATGACACTGGGAGATCTCAGTGTGTCATTTGTTTTATTCATATTGCTTTTCCAATCCGTAGAAAGTGTCCATAGTAGACAATCTGTTTTGTTACTGGAAAATGAGCCTCTGCCTCCAAGGTTCTGATGATGACTCAGCCTCTGTAGTGAACTGATTGTATGACCTTAGGTAAATTCATTAAGCTTCCTAGTTACTGCTGTCCTTCTTTACTAAAAATTATAATACTGACATTTTGGAGCAATTTTTATGTACTGGTGATGTTCTCAGCAATGTTTAACTCATTGAATCTTATAAGATCCTATAAAGCAAATACTCTTATGGTTCTTAATTTATAGTTGACAGAACTAAGACCCAGAAGGATAAAATAACTTGGATATTGTCATAATTAGTAGTTAGTAACTGGTAATTAGTAATTAGTAAGGGGAAGAACTGAGCATTTGAATCTAAGCATTCAAGCCCAAACGACCAGGGACTTAGCCATGACACCATATGGACAACCCAGATACTTAAATGGTTTTTCAATTCTATTTCAAAATAAATTTTGAATAATAGTAATTTTAATAAAAGAAAAAAAGACCTTTTAATTGATTAAATCTGGCTATGAAGGCTAACTAATTTTTCTTATTTCTCTTGTAGTTATTAGCTTACAAGTTTGCTAATTTTTAAACTTTTATTTGGAAAATAGTCATAATAACACTTACCTTGCTCTGTTTATCTAATACAGTGTTTTCCAACCTTTTTTATATCACGGCACACATCAACATATAGTTAAATGTCATTGGCACACTTAAATTTCATTGATCAAAACAAAAAAAGGAACAAAAAAAAGAATATATTTACTCTGCTTTGAACTTCTTTCAAAAATAATTTCATTAATGATCTTTACAAATTTTCGAGCACATCTAAGATCCTCCCGTGGCACCAGTGGGCTGTGGCTCACTGGTAACAATCACTGATTTTACTAACTAAACAAAGTAGTGTCCATCATGTACCATCATTTAATAAATGACATGATTTTAATGTTGGAGAAATAAAAATGATCAGTATGCTCAAGTGATTTGATTCAAATGCACAAATGAATAGTCCCCAAATATATTTTTTCTGGAATACCATATCATCGAGAGAATAAGAGGTACTTAATTTCTATGAGAATAATTCAAATTAAAGATTCACAGAGGCTGAATTATTTGGGAAATTATAAGTTTTCCAGTTGCTTTGGGGTAGCATTTCACCCCAAGTCAAGAGCAGCCTTGATTAAAATAAACACTACTAACAGCAAGATAAAGAAAAAATATATGCCCTATTTTATTTAATTAGGCAGTTTGTAACACCTCTAGTTTTTGGATGAGAAACCAGAGGCTTGCGTGTTCATGGTCAAACTGGGGGTCAGCAAAACTTCCAGGACTGGTTGATGGATCTGTCTAAATCAAAGGCCTGTGCTCTTAATTGCTCCCTTATACGCTATTTGAAAACATGGTTTTAGATAATATATACATTTTTCCACCAGGCTTAAATGGCTTGACTTAGCTTCTGTTTGGGGTACTCACCTCCAAGGAAGCTCATTAATTCACTCAACACATTATTCATCATGTGCGCAGTTGGGAGGCATATACTGTGTTGTGCGGACATCCCGATCCTGGGGATCAAACATATCAAGGAAAATTACCTTGTTTTGCTTACTTTGCAAGAAGAGAAACTTACTCTGAACATTTGAATGTCATAGCACTACAGTTGAGCTACTCTTCCCCTCTCCCCCCAAATAGTGGACCTGAATAAACATCATTTCTAGAAGCACTATCTTATGCAGGTCACTGGGCAGAATCTTCTCAAAGAGAGGTGGAAAAATGGACATTAAATGGGCATTCAGCCAATCTAGAGGAAGGGCACAGCTTCTTCAGAGTCTTCAGAATATTAAGAACAGTTCGTAAGTAAAAGAAAATAGGAAATAAGGACCGGAGGTCGGGAAGCCTGGAGTCGGTTCAGACTGTCTGGAACACTTATGTTGTGGTGGTGATTTGAGCTGACAAAATGTTATTGGAGGGATCACTCTCCTCAACACTGTTTGCTTTGGGAAGTCAGGCAAAGATTTATTATGGCTGAAAGCCGTACAGCTGTTGGATGTAGTGCCGGGGTAAGAGAGTTGAAAATATCAGCTGAAATTAATAGCATGGGTTGTGATTTTGAATATTTGCAACAGTTGCAATGGAATAAAAAAAAAATTCAGTGACTGTAGTTTTGTCCTACATCTGTGATTACGCTGGGTTGTAAAAAAAAAAATATGGATATTTCAAGTGAGGAAAAGGGCAATCGAGTAGCCACTGAATAAGATTCAGACATCTGAATGGCTGAGATCCAGGACTGACGGTTGATGGGATGGAGTTTAGATGCAAGTAAAGATGTTAGAACTGATATGCAAGATGAGACAACAGTGAAAACTCTGGAAGTGGTAACTTTCCAAAGAATAATCTTTTTTTTTTTAATTTCTTATAGCATAACTATGTACATTAATGCAATCATGGGGTAGTGTGCTCTTTTCACATACATTTTGAAATACTCTCATCAAACTGGTCAACATAACCTTCATGTCATTTTCTTAGTTATTGAGTGAAAATGTTCATACTCTGCTTTTAGAAAGATTCACTTGTACCCTTGTAAGATAAACCATAGAGGTGACCCCACCAATCACGGTGGCTGGGGGAGGGAGGGAGAATAATCATTTTGTAAAGCACCAATTACTCCAATACATAGCGGTCTGTAAAGATATTGATACTCACCAAAATATATTGGGACATGAAGGTACATATACACATAGATCACATAGATAGAGGCGAGTATGTATTGTGAACTAGAAATCTTATTTTTATACTTATATCTTTACCTAGTAATTAATTATATTTTCATCTGTCTATCTTTGAAAACGTGAGCTCGACCAAACGCCAACTACTTCAAGTTTTGCTTCCATTTCTAGGTCTATAAATATAGTTCTGAAATGTGCATAGTTTAAAGAGTTAAAAAGACTTCTGTGCTGTAGCCCTACTCATAGCTGATGTTTATGGTGAAACTTTCAGTATAGGAATAGAGCATATAATTGTTTTTGAACTTACTTGGATATTGAAATGCTTTTCTCAGGAATAATCTTATGGGACATTTTCCTCTGAACACACTGTGGGGAATTTTCTTTTTTCTTAGTGGAAGGTGTATGCTGAAAAGTTTTGCCATACCTTGTTTTAGATAACTGTACTTTCTGTGTACATAACTCAAACTAGGAATAGTTTGTCCATCCTGCTGAATGATTCCATGCATGTGATAGAGATTACTCCTATACTTCTGCCATCTCAAGAGATATCTAGCCTGTTTTTGGTTAAGAGATGGATTTGTCCAAATTTAAACACATGCAACATGTCTTGTAGGCTCTGAGATGTTAATATTGACATGCTGATGCCAGGACCCAGACCAGAATGTTGCTGCTGTGGCTTGAAATGTGTCTAACTAGTTAGTATGAAAATGCATTAGAAGTGTGTGTGTGTATGTGTGGGTGGAACATGGATATTTTGACTGCATCAGCATCTGACTGCATGAAGTTAGTTATATTTCTATGGAAACACTGTTGTCGTGGGGTAAACAGTTTCCTCTCTGTCTATTATGTCTAAATCTCATATTTACATTGGTAACCCTGCCCATTTTATTATCTTTCATGGTTTTCATTTGGTTCACAAATAGGTTAATAAAGCAACGTGTTAAAGCACAGGTGGACATGCCACCTCCTGAAGCTGCATCTTTAACTTGAGTAGTAGTTTGTAAATAATCGTTTTTAATCACACAAGTCCCCTGTGGCTTCTGAGTGGTCTTAAGATGAAACCACCCCTGTCTGTTTTTCTTCATCTCTCTAGTCTCATCATAATGACTACCACGCTCTTGACGTTTCATCCCCTTAATCCTTCTTTTGGTTTCTTGAACACTCCATGGTATGGGTCCTTGCTGTTACTTGTGATCAAATTGGCCTCCTTCACCCCAAAGGAAGGCTTCCTCCATCTTACCACTAAGCTCCAAGCTCCTCTCCAAAGACTACCGTGCTTATTTGGAGAGCACTTACCTCCAGTCCTGATTACACTTCCCCTAGCATGAGCACTTGACAAGTTCCTGGCTAGATGCTAAGTTCCTGAGAACAGAGCCACGGGTCAGTCACTTCCCTTCTGGTTCCACTAGAAAGTGACAAAAATTCATTGCACGAATACATTTCACCAGTTGTTTCCTTTAACCAGACATATTTCCTGCTTTCTTTCTAAGTATCCTGTTGAGAGATGACACCAAGTGGTAAGTGGAAAGATGGGGCAGGTGACTGAAAAATAAAAATGGAGTGAGATTCCACCCCCAGCCCAGGGTGTGGCCACTAGGCCTTGAATCTAATGAGACTTTGTGCAGCCTGGAGTGGCAGTCCTACCTGGGTTCTCTTCCCAATGTATATGTTGAAGTCCTAACCCCTACACCTCAGAATGTGACTATATTTGGAGGTTTAAAGAGGTGAAATGAGACCCTTAGGATGGGTCCAGATCCAGTACAACTGGGTCATTATTGAAGAGAGCCGGACACACGTGTGCAGAGAGAGGACGACATGAGGACCCCATGGAGAACTAGCAAGCTCATGGACATAGCAGGTCTTTACTTAGCAAGAGGCTACAATTTAAGTTTTTCTGCTCCTACCTAAGGAAAGGACAGCTCTCTGTGCCGAGTATTTCCTTTGCTTCACTCTGTTCTAGAGCAGTGGTGATAAACATTTCCATGTACAGTATTTTGTTCAACCCCTGAGACACTATAGTTGGTTCTAAAGGGAGGTGCACCCCAAACCAAGGACTGCTGCCTCCCAGTGTGTGGTAAGGGGATCTAAGGGACACAACCTTAACTGCTCAAAATGACATGGAGTTACTAAGAGGCAGCTGGAGCTCAGTAGCGTTTATTTCTTTTTGAAATTTTATGTATGTATATATGTATGTATGTATTTATTTTGGGGACAGTCTCACTCTTTTCACCCTAGGTAGAGTGCCATGGCATCATAGCTCACAAAAACCTCAGACTCCTGGGCTCAAGCCGTCCTCCCATCTTAGCCTCCAGGTTAGGTAGGACTACAGGTACCTGCCACAACACCTGGCTAGGTTTTCTGTTTTTAGTACAGATGAGATGGGGTCTTGCTCTTGCTCAGGCTAGTCTCAAATTCCTGAGCTCAAGCAATCCACCCGCCTCAGCCTTCCGGAGTGCTGACATTACAGGTATGAGCCACTGTGAACTCAGTAGCATTTAAAATATGCACCTCCTTAAGCCCCCAAATATAATCACAGTATGAGGTGCAGGGGTTAGGCCTTCAACATATAAATTGGGAAGAGAGAGCATAGGTCAGCCTGTGATGCCAGGCTACCCAAAGTCTGCCTTGGGCATCTATATAATGCTGTAATAACTTCTTAGAGTATAAAGGCAAACATGACCTGGCCCCAGCCATACAGAGTTATTTATCTCAAGTAGGAGGAGGAATATACATCAGTGTCATCTAAGAAAATCTCAAGGTCATTTCATTCAAGCAGTACAACTTCATTCTGACTGACAAGTTTTATTCCTGTATCGATCCCCCAACATGACTCTGCTTTCTAAATTCTTAAACTTGTGATTACATTGAAAACTTCTCCTTTTTTCATCTCGAATAATGTAGACAACCCCATTTTAAGTATGGGAGTAAGGCATGCACCTGTACTGTATAGAATACTTCCTTTACAAGTGGAGGTCCTTTGGAGAAGACGTTGGTATTTAAAAAGACAATTTAACATTTACAATACGTTAAATGCTACTCAAAATGCCTTACAGATACTCTAGTTTGATACCTCCCCAAACCCGAAGAGTTTGCGTCTGTCCACTCCTGGATTGCAGGATAAGGAAAGAGAGATTTAAGGAGTTTGAACTTCTTGTCAAAGATCACACAGCTTGTAAGTACTAAAGACAGCTATCGAAGCTAACTGATTAAAAAGTCACCATACTGTGATGCTACGTTCATTTCTACAACTTAAAACACAAACAGGTCTTTTCCCAAAATTGGGTGTCTAAGGAACCCAGGGACTCTCAAAGCAGCAGATTTATTTAATATTTGGTGCATAGTAATGGTGTAAACATCACTATTTCTAGATAAAGCAAAGAGAATATGCACTTTGAGATAGATTTTGTAATCAAATTACCACTGAAAATAGTGTATAGCCATGTACTGGGGGACACGTCCTATCAACACGGCTCTCTTAGGAGACACAGAGCAGTCCTCCAGGGAGGCTTTCCCCTCCTTCAGTCACTGACCCAGGATGTTATTTTCCATACATGCTCGTGGCTCATGGATAACTGGCTGACCTTCCATGCCAATCATATTCATAACACATTGACAAAAACAAAAAAATAATGCAAATACTGTTTGCATTCTATCAGTTTAGTTTATTAAAAAAGGTTGAGAACCAAGTATAATTCATATCTAAAGTATTACTGCAAGGCCAAACAAAAGTAATTTTTATTTCTAGGGGGACTCACGCACCTCTGTTAAGATATGTGTAAAATATTAGAAAGATATTCTCATCCATAGCCAGACTCAGCTTCCTCTCTAAAGTGTATGTCCAACTAACTAACTATATTTCTTCTTCGTCTTATGGACTTTTGGGTGGTTCCAAGGCAGACAGTTATAGAGTATTTGGGACAATGGTTGCATGATTCCTTTCCCCGAATGTATAGCATTTGGTGGTACCATTTTGACATGGAGTCTGGGCTTGATTAATTGAGTAAATTTGGCTCATAAAATAGTAGCAAGCAGAGATTGGAGAAGCCCTTGCTTATCAGGGTTTGCTATCTCACTGCCTTGGGAATCCACTGACCCCTGGGTGAAGAAGTCACCCTGGTCTTCTGGAAAGGGACGGCCACGTGGCCCATTGTCACTCTAGCTTGACAGCCTGGCAGTCACAGGAGTGTGTAGAAAGAAGGTCATCCCGGCACCAGCTCACTCATCGCCTGAACCCAGACCCTGAGTAGGCCCAAGAGAAGTTCTCGAGAATTCTCATAGAATCGTGACCTACTATTTTTTTGCTTGCTTGTTTGAAGACACTAAGTGTTGGGGTGGTAGGTTATACAATAAAAGCTAAGTAATACAGGGCCACTCACTTTATGCATGAAATCGTTCAAGTGAACCACTGGGAAAAAAACTACATATAGTTCAATTCAATAGGCTACAATTCAGTCTGTCACATTTAACTTTATGGACACTTAGTTGTTGTTTTTGTTTGTTTGTTTGTTTTTCCTATTTGAGTGGAATTGCTTGCTTTCTTTTTTTTCCAGATAGCTCATTGTGTATAGAGCCACTGATTTTTGTATGTTGACTTTGTATCTTGCCATTGTTCTGAATTTGTTTAGAGTTTCTACCAAGTTCTTATTTGGTTTTGGCTTTGGGATCTTTCTGCACATAGGATCGCGTCATGGGCAAACGTGGATGTCTTCATTCCTCCCTTTCTGATCTGGATGCCTTTTGTTTCTTTTTCTTATCTTATTGTCCCGGTTAGCACTACGAAGGCATAGCTTATGACACTCAATGACCAATGATCACTTCAGTCAAAATGTAGTTAATTAAAGACAGCAAAATGTATAAATCGCACCCTCTACAAAGTCGTGTGTAACCAGATCTTGCTGTGGCGAGGAGAACAGGGCAGGCAGCCTGGTGTGCTCTATTTGCTGTCCCCACCTCATTTCTACATGAGCTTCTGGATCTTAAGCCAGTTAGTGGAAATGAGCCATATAGGCTGTGGCTACGGAAAATATTCAATTTGTTACAATTTATGGAAGTTTCGTGTAAATTCATACACATTTTCTTTGAAGATGTAAGTAATGCGGAAATGATTTCTTAGGTATGACACCAAAAACACAAGCAGAGAAAGGAAAAATTGGATAAATCAAACTTCATCAAAATCATAAACTTTTGCATGTGTCTTATGTGTACACACGGTCAATTCAACAACCTGGAGTTTAAACAATTATTGTAAAATCTAGTCCCTGCTACATACAAACACTAATCCAGCACCAGAGACATAAAGACTAATCTGACACATTTGAGGATTTGATTATAGTCTGACAACTTCAGGTGGGTTCATGATGATACGATCACAAACCACTTGGTAGCCCCTTCCAATGTGGTGTCCTTGTATAAGTTAGATACATATCATGGGATAATTATTTGGTTGATTCATGGTTCTGGCTTTAGGCAAACTTTGTTTTCCTGAAGACTCTGAGAGCTATGCTATGACTAATACATCTTGATTTCACAGAACTCCTATGATAGTTATCTGCAGTCTCTATTTTCTTCCAGAGATTAATCTGGTGTGAGTGGGAGATTTTTGAAAAACACAGATCTATCACAACCTATAAAAATAACTTGAATTGTATCAAATTATGGTGCCACAGTTACTGTGGGAAGTAGTAGCTCCCTAGGAAAGCATGATCTTAAAACAACGTTTAAACAATTTGTTGCTGACTTGATTGCTTTATGAGGAACACTTTGAGATTTATCAGGCTTAATTGGCCCTCAGGGAAACATTTACTATTTCCAACATGATGTACACAGGAAACCTCCCCACACACATCTCACAAAGACAAAATGCATCCTTTGAGATTGGAGATTTGGAGTGAACCATGACTGATGTGTTTTATGAAAATAGCCTATTATTTATAGACGGATGGATTTACTGCAAGCTCCTCCAACTTCCTACATGGGGCCCATCATTCCGAGATGAGGTCACTTATCAGTTAGCAACCCTGATAATAATAACCTGCATGTACTTTCCACTTGGTGGATAACGAGAGTTTTCATATACTGTATAGACTGTATGTAATCTAAAAATAATTTATGCTTGGTTTGGGGAGCATTTTGGGGACTGAGAGCAGCAGTTTCACAGACCTACTGTGTAACCAGATTACTCACGTGGATCTCACACTAGGAGCGCAGGATTGAGGACCCGATGGCCTGATTTATGTCTTGGTTCTGCCATTTATAAACTGTGTTACCTTGGGCAAATTACTGAACCTCTCTCTCGCCTCAGTTTCTTCAACTGTCAAATGGAAATATCTGTACCAACTGCACAGAATTTTTATTAAGATTGTAGGAATTAATACAGATGAAATATATAGAAAATGGCTTATCACAGAGTAAACAATAAATAAATGGAAACTGATTATTACTCAGTTAAAGATTAGTCCCCTTTTTGTATTTATTATGATATATAAATGATTTCTGATTATTCTCATGGTGATTGTAATTACTTTAATATATTAAATATAATTCCCATAGGGTAATATCCTACGGTAATTATAATCTTCATTTACCTTATTGAGGAAAATAAGTTGATTGGGCAGGTTATCAGAAAATGTAGGCTTCATTTGAAGTAGCATTTTTGTTTGTTTGTTTTAATGCGATCACAGGTGTTTTATTCTATTATTTATGCCATGCCCCCTCCAAAAAAAAAAAAAAAAAAGAAAGAAAGGAAAGGAAACAGACACAAGAGGAACAACTTCAGAACGAGTCTTGAATTGCCTGCTTGCTCAGGCTTTCTGTTCTACTTTCTACACTTTCTTGCTTTGAATTCTCCCTTTGAAGGACTTTTCTCGGGGACACGTGTGTTCCTTATGTTCTGCTTCCCCTTCCCTGTCTCCCCACAGCTGAGCAAAATGCCTGGCTGCAGCACGGGCGTTGGAGTTGGACGAAGGCAGTCATTTGAGAGTTTTGATTCTAAATTGATCACTTTACTCTTCTTTTTGTGAAAATGACTCCATTCCTTGTGCCAGTGGTAAAACCCACACGTGGCCCATTTACTCAGTTCCATTGATTTAACGGTGCCATGTAACAAATAGAGCACCCAGGGACAGGGAGAAGGGTGTAGACTGGAACACGCCATCAGCCCATGGGGATGCCTGAAGCCTGCCGCATCTCATTCCTTCAGGCAGAGTTTTATTCTGAGACAAAGTGACGCTTTGCTATTCCTTACCTTCTCAACAAAGCTATTTTTTTTAATCCTTAATGAACATCTATGATATACGATATTTTCAGATCTTTGTGAGTTGAAGCATACGGTCATATAGTTAAAGCGTAATTCATGGGTTCGTATCATAATATATCTATGGCAACTGAAGCACGTTTTGGTCAGAGCACATTCCCGTGACGTACTTCCCACCTCTAAAGTCTTTACTCTGAATCATTTCCAAGGTTTTTCAAGTAGGAAGAAAGGCTACAGGGGGATCTGAACGGTTGGCAAAGCCACTTAAGAGTAAATAAATGTTTAGCAAGCCACCCTTAAAGCATCTTCAGTCAAGATGCTCCTTCCGAGGCCTGGTGTGTAATTTTATAACTAGACGGAGATTCTCCTGTGCTTTACTGTATTAGAAAATTGGGGGAACCAGTGACACTCTTCAGGTGGTTTTACTCCATGTTTCAAAACAAAGCTCTTTATTTGCCTTGAAAGGTGAAAAAGGGAAGAAGGGGATCAGGGAGGCATGAACACGCCATTGTCCAGGAGACAGGGCAAGAGGGATCACTGTACCTTCCTCTTGTCTGAAATTATCTGTTTCCCTCCTATGGCATCTTTGTTTGTCATCCCCTGGTTATGTGGTTACACGTAGGCCGGCTTTGTTTTTCCATACCGCACTCTCATCACGTTACCTTTAAAATTTGGCGTGAGGCGACAGAGGGGTCAACAGTGCCACCTTCCTTGCGGTTTGTGTGACTTCATTAGTGAACTAGAACTGTGGGAACCAATTTTCCAGGCTACCCTGAAGTCCTTACGGGCAAGAAGACTTCCATATCTATTGAAATAAATAATTTTAATGGAATTTGATCATTCAAACAACATTATACCTTAGAAGAGTTTTGTCGGGAACGATAAATAGGTGATTAAGATATTTTGAACATTGGGAAGTATGCCTTTCATGATGTAGGTTCTATTTCAGAAGCAAACCACTCAGTGTTTCTAATTTAACCCAAAAAATAAAGTGATTAGATTTTCAAATGGGTCTTTTTCCCCCAGTGCTCATGAGATATTATTGAAAAAGATTATGAGGAAATTTCTGTTATCTTCAGATAAGAGTAGAAAGATGGAGAGCTAGATAACATAGAGAGCATTTATAGAGAAAACTGTCTTAACACTTCAACACGGAAAATCATTTGACTCTAAAATTCCATGTGTTTTTGTTCTATGGGGTTGAAACTGGGGTTGTCATAAACCAAAGTCACCCTAAGAAAATTAATCTGGTTATTTCATTTCAAATATCTTAAAATAAAAATCCACAAGACTATAGTTGCTGCTGCTGTTTTTAAACTTTAAAGCCTGCACGTAAAAGACCTAATTACCTTCAAATTCGGAAGCGTGTGAGCAGCACAGCCTGAACCTTGGCAGGTAGGTGCTGTGAAATCTAGAAATCAGGCTGCTTACTGTTTGTATCCAGAAAAGAAGTGTATAATCCACAATGTTTCAGTTTTAATAGGACATCATATCATTCATGCAGTAGACACCCCTGTCTTTCTGCAGGAAAGTTGGAAGAAAAATAAAGGTCCTTGGGCTCACTGCTCAGTGGTTATGGTGCCAGCCACATACACTGGGGCTGGAGGGTTTGAAACCAGTGCGGGCTTGCTAAAAACAACAATGACAACTACAACAAAAAAATAGCCAGGCATCATGGCGGGTGCCTGAAGTCCCAGCTACTTGAGAGGCTAACCAGCTACATGGTTGTCTAGTCCCTGGGCTCTCTGAGGCCCTTTACATTCCAGCAGATGCAGACACCACTGGTTGTGTTTTTGCTTTTCGTCAGTCTTCAAGATCGCATCTTGTAATCCATGGTGCAGTCTCTGTTATTTCCCCTGCCCTGTTTTCTGCCCAGCCTCACCTCCCTCCGGTCCTGTCATGCTCCTCCATGCTGTCTGTTGAATACAAGAGTTTTATCAAACCGTGGCAGGAATTTAGCGGTGGTCAGGTACCAAACAGAACTCAACCTACAAAAGAGGGCGATTTTTTATGGCAGTGAATTTGCTCACAATGGGCGCACTGTCCTGTGAACGGGGCCCTCGGGCTGTAGTACAGGTGCGACCCGCAGCCCTCACTGCAGGCTGTGTCCATTCTCAGGGGCTGTTGAAACAAAACACCACACACAGCAGAAATTTATTCTTCCTCAGGTCTGGAAACTAGAAATCAGAAGTCAAAGTGGTGATTAACCTAGTTCTTTTTGGAATCTGAAGTAGCAGCTGCCCAGTGCTCCCCTGGTTGCTGGAAATCTGCAGGTTCCCTGGCTCTTTAGCTAGTTACTCCAATCTCTGCCTCTGTCTTCATGCAACACTTTTTTCCATGACCATCTGCTTCTTTGTGTCCAAATTTTCTTTTAATATGGACCCTCACCATATTGGGTTTAAGGCTCATAATTCAGTATGATCTCATCTTAATTTGATAACATCAATAAAGATCCCAATTCCATGTAAGGTCCCATTCATACAGCTCAGGCAGATATGAGTTTTGGGAAGACCTATTTAACTCAGTAGACAAGAAATAGGAACAGTTTTCTCTCAAAGGCCGAGTCATAAATGTTTCTCGGTCTTTGCAGGACTCACAGCTGTGCCCTTGTAGTGTAGCACCAGTGATGTACGGCGTATAAACAAGTAAGTGTCACTGGGGACTAAAGAAATTATATTTATGGTTGCTGAAAATTGAATTTTGTGTACTTTTTACATTATATGGTATAGTACCCTTTGGGGTTTTTTTGATGCTTTATTAAATCGTAACTGTGTACATTAATGCGTTTATGGGGTACAGTGCGCTGATTCGGTATACAATGTGGAATGCTTACACCTGACTGATGAACATAACCTTCTCCATGCTTACTTATTTGTTGTGGTAAAAACATTCATACTCTATTCTTAATAGTTTAGAAGTGTATCACTGCATTATACACATTAGGTTGGATCCCCCCCAAAACTCTCCCTCCTCGTGGCCTCCCCCTTCCCTCCCCTCTCTTTCCTCCTCCCTCCTTCTTTCTGGACTATACTTATGTTTTACCATTCCTAGGAATGTGTAGGTGATTATATACTGAGTTCATGGCAGTATTGAATACATTGGATACTACTTTTCTCCACTCTTGAGATACTTTACTGAGAAGTAAAGTATTCCTGTTCCATCCAGGTAAACATAAAAGATGTTAAGTCTCCAACAAATCTTTAATTATCAGAGAAATGCAAATCAAAACCACTCTGCGTATCATCTACCTCCAGTAATATAGTATCCTTTTGAGTTTTTCCAACCACCTAAAACTATAAGCCATTCTTATCTACGGCCATACCCCAGTAGGTGGTGGGACAAGGTGACTGACATCTATTTTCTACATCTACAGATGTGAGGTGGACAGTGGTCAGTCTCTGTGAAGAAATCACGGCTGCTACTTTACAAACATGGTGACTTTTCTCCTGAGTCTCACTTGATTTTTACAAAAGTTTTGTCAGAATAAAACAAGCTCATTGTTTAAAAAATTATCCCAATTGGTTAGGTTTTTTTTAGTTGTTAAGTCACACATTTCAAATGGCATACATCCCATTTTGTTTTAGTTTTTAATATGTACTGCTATTTAAAGCAAGTATTTAGCTTTTTTATTCTTTATCAACCTGCCCATACTCTCCTCTCCAGCACACATGTCTAAACACGTGTTTTGCACACATATTTTGATACACTCCTATTCTCCCCAAATAGCAAAGTTTGCTTAAATCAACATTCTTTTTACACATTATTATAACTAAGCAAATATTATTCAAAGCTGAGTCAAGGAAATTTTAAGATTATAGTTCCTTTTTTTAAAATAAGTCAATGACAGCCTCATTTTTTTTTTTAATTTGCTCAGCTTTCTAAGTATTTGTTGTTGATTCACCCCCAGATTTTCTTAGAAAAGTGCCATAAGCCCTCTCAATAAGGGTGAATGTGCCCGTTCTATGCGTTCTGTTTCTGGTCCAGGAGGAACATCTTCCCTGTGCCCACCCTGGGACTCCCTCTCTTGCCCTGGGAGCAGCCGGTTGTGCCCTAGGCGTGTGGCACCTGTCACCCCAGGATGTCCTTCTGCCTCATCATCTCCATCTCTTGCCCTTCTCTTCAGTGTTGGAACACACGCTTACCACTGTCCTGTTTCAGTGAGTCATATCATTCAGCGGCTCCCTGAGAAAGGATGTAAGGGTGATCAATTTGCTGAGACATTTTTCACCCGAAAAGAACTTTATCTGCTCGTAACACTGCATCAGCGATGTGTTCATATGGTGAATCAGAAGGTAGAAATAACCTGCAGCTCTCCTTGGGAAGGCACTTGCTTCTGTAGCTTCTGGGTCTAGAACTGTTGAGTCGGAAACTGTTCAGATTTCCATTTGGGGGCGTGTGATTTTTATTTTTTAGGTCTGAAGCTTTTTGAGTTTTCACATTCCGCGTGGTGTTTTGAAATTCCTGAAGGTGTATTTTGCTGTGTGTCCCTTTTCTCTCCCCCTCCGTGTTGGGGAATATCGATGCTGTTTTCTTTCTTTCATGCCTTTTTGTTCCGAGAAATATTATCGTGTTTTGTAATGTTATTCTCATCTCCACTTTCTCTGTTTTCTCCAGAACTTCCATCAGTCATTTCATTCTATTAGTCTTCTTAGCATGTTTTTCGACTTAACTTTTGTACTTTAGTATTTTAGATATGTTGCTTTCTGAGCTGATGGATTCCCTTCATTTTTGTCTTCTCTCTCTCATTTCCCGCTAGTTTTTTGTTTCGTCCTCTTTCTCACGTAAGTCCTAAACTTTTATTTTCTAAATCTTCTATTCATTCTTAGCTTTCTGCTACACATTTCTTAACTTCCACATACTCTTTCTTGGTCTTGGAATGTTCCTTTGGTTTTATTTTTTCAGGACCCTGTTCCTTTTTCATGAGTACATTTTCTTTTATGTCTTTGAGGATGCTGTAGTTTCTTAGAAGGTTTGTCTGTTCTCCCCACCCCCATTAAAAATGTTTTTTTTCTGCTTCCTTTCAGCTCTGTCCTGTTTATTTCAGCTTCTGTCTTCCATGCTGGAGAATACCTGTCCCTCAGTGGGAAGTTCTGTGGATGACATTGGTGTTTGCCACATGCCGATGGTTTATTTCCTTGGAGAGTGCTTCCAATATCAAAATACTGTTTTCTAATATACTTCCTTTTTCTTTTTATTTTCTTTTTCTTCTTTGAGGATGGTCTCTGTTACTCAGGCTATAGTACAGTGATGCCATCATAGCTCATGCAACCCCAAATTCCTAGGCTCACAAAAATCCCCTGCTTTAGCCTCCCAAGTAGCTAGGACTACAGGTACATACCATGCCTGGATATCTTTTCTTTTTGTGTGTGTGTAGATGGGGTCTCCCTCTTGCTCAGGCTGGTCATGAACTCCTGGCCTCAAGTGATCCTCCTATCTCAGCCCCTCAAAATGTTAGGATTACAGAATTGAGCCACTGTATCTGGTCACATCTTTTCTTTTAAGGAAGCCAGGTGTCCTCTGGGTAATTCTCTAATCTGGTGGAAATCATCTTGGCTTTCTGTATCTGTTAAGCAGAAGGAATGTAAGAAGCTTGAAAGACCAGCACTTAGCAGTTACTCAATTCAATAAAAGAGCGCTTTATAAAAACTCTCGACAGAACTACCTCATTATACAGAAATTTTAGTCTGTTCAAGCATCATAACAAAAAGTCCCACAGCAAATCCTCTTTTCTAGCTTGGTACCTACTATTTAACCAAAAAACAAGGGCTTTTAGACAGGTCTGTCCTCTCTCAGGGTCATTGAACTACTTAACTAACAACTCAGTTTAATATTTATTCTTCCGAGGGGGACATAAAGAGTGAAGGAAGAATACAAGAAAAGGAATATACATGGTGAATGAGAAATAGTAAATTTTTATAGAACATAACCATTGGATTAAGATGTCCTTAAATCTCACCATAGTGTTGGCTTTATGCTTAACACATGTATAATCAAAATCCAGATTCATCTTCAATATTTACATTTTTTTTAATATTTACATTTTTTAATAAAACTTCATTTTAGAAATCTCTGATGATACTGCCCTACAGCATAATATTTTGCTGATTAACATAGCCAGAATTATATGTGTGTATGAGTGTATGTCGATGTATATCATTACCTCTGTTTAAAAAAGGAAGCACTGAATTCTGCTGTAAATACACTGAAACAGGGATTTCTGATGGTTCAACATCATTGCTTGTAGGAGCTGAAGAGTTTTTGAAGCCTCTGTGTGCCTACATTAGATATATGTGAATAACTGTTTCATATCCTTAAAAAGTACCCTCATATTTGTATTTTATACAGATTCAGAAATTTCAACTCTCAATATTGCTGTTTGGTGGAAATATTTGAACGTTAATGAGTAATGAATAGATGGTGTTAAATAAATTCCTTCAACACTAAACATCACTTTTAATGGAAGAAATAAATGTTTACTTAAAGACTGTCATGAGTCATCGTTCAGATATTCTGTTATTTTTACTCCCTGGTGAATTATTTCAGTATCAGACATATTCTAGGCTATAGGTTGTTTTCCAATTGCCTTTTTAAAGTAAGGGGTCATGTAATTTATTTTAGTTCAAAACTGTTGACTTGCTGGAATTTGTAGCTATTTTAGGCTCTTCGGGCCTGTGTCAGTCAGTATATTATGCCAATCTTAGTTTGCTAGATAAGGATTTAAGATTTAATGTGCATAGAGCACATTCCCAACATCACACAAATAATCCATAAAAATATCTCAGTGGAGAAGATTGCATTATAACTTTTTAATGAGTGAAAATATCAAAGAGAAACTTAAATGCATGAATTGCCCGAAGCAAAAGAGAAATATATTATGAAATGGTCGTGTTCTTTCTCAAGCCTTATTCCAGACTCCTCTTCTCTGTAACCTCTTATTTCTATGAATTTGAAGACCAAGTCATAACTAAAGATGATTTTTTCATTTCACGTCGGAAAGCAAATCACTTAATATTACCTGATAAATTCCAGACCGATTCATCTTGCCTATGCAGTTATCCTGTGACCAAGCTCATAAAAAGATGCCAAGTTTTGCTACCTTTGGTTGGTCAGCAGCATCTACTGGAATTTTTCCTTAAGGTGCTGGAAGATCTCAAAAAAGTAACATTCGTCTGATGCCACTACTTAAAACAAGTAAAACGGGGGCTCTGCTCAGAAAAAGTAAGGCATTTGTTTCTAAGGGGAAGTGAAATTTCCTTTGGTTCCTAGAGTTGTACTAAAGCTACACACACTCTATTGGATTTAATTGACCCTGAAAGATTTATTGCTTTTGAATTTTCCAATATAATAACAGAGGTGGCAGCTTGGATCTGAAATTATTCATGTCAATATCACATTGAATCTGCAACTCTTTTAATTTAATTTCTTTTTCCTAGGCCTAAATTTAAAGTATGTGACATGGGCTAGGACAAGATTATTTAGGAGGTGAAGCTAGGAATAAATAGTGCTGTAGAAAAATATTTGTTTTATAAGGTGGAAGAAACTTTAGACCATTTAGTAGGCTTCTTGATTAGCACGTGAGTCACTAGAGGCCTCCAGATTTAGTGAGAAGTCATGGGGCCAGATTCTAAGGCCCTGCAGTTCCAGTTTCACACCATAGCAAGCATAATTTACTCTACAATAGTTCTTCCTTTCCATGTAGGAAGAAGCCTTGCTAAAATACAATAGAAACAGCAGCGCTACTGGTGTCATGGTATCGTGCAAGAGTCCAATTCTTGGGGGGAGGCACCTGTGGCTCAAAGCATAGGGCACTGTCCCCAAATACAGGGGGTGGCAGGTTTAAACCCAGCCCTGGCCAAAACCATAAAATACAATAGAACTTCCATAGCTGACAACCTCCCTACACTGACTGCCACTTCGAGCTGACCTAATTTTCATAGACCAGACATGTACCATGTGTATGTGTCAGCACACATGTTGCCCCCCACGGTGTGCTGACCGGTCTGTGATGTCCCCTCACTGGTCAACTTACAGAGGTGCTACTACATTCACCAAACACCATAGGACCACCATAGACATCAGTTCCAATGCAGATATTGCCAAAGCTAATGGAATAGAGAAACTGTCCTCATTGATTTTCAAAGCAATATGTGTTCTTCTGACCTTTAAGACCCCTAGGCCAACCAAGTAGTTGGAGCAGTAATAAAATGAGTGACTAAAGTAACCACTGCTAAATAATTTCCTTTATGATGATAAAAATGTGGTCCTTCTCTGACATAACTACTGATTGAATAGAACGATCTCGAATATTTAAAACCAGTGAGACTCTTAAAATTCCTATTTTATTTGGGTGCAAATTTGTATTTATAGATTATTTTGAATCATTATATTTAATTCCCACCAAGATGCTCTGAATTAGATGAGATCAGCAAGTTTTTCCTTCTAGTATAAAACAGAGGAGCCCTGAGTTCAAAAATAGCCGAAATGTCTTTCCCTAATATCACAGAGCTTGCAAATGGCCATTCTGAAGCTCAAATCCAGATATTCTGATAATTATTTATAATTGTGTTTGGGGAATGCTAAATAAAAGTTGGAGATAAGGTAACTTTAATAGGTAGCTAAGATTAGACTTCACTATACTCCAGATTCCAATCCACATTTTAAAAGAACTGCAACCCTGGCTAAAATACTTCAGATACTTCAGAAGAGTAAAGTTGGGAGAATTTTAGAAGGAAATTATAAGTTTATGTTTAGTGATTATATATAACAGCTAGATTTTGAATCTTTACTATAAAAATATAAGATATAATACCCAAAGCTCTCAACACAATCACAACAATCTTTACATTTCTAGATTAACACTAGTAATTTGCTTATAAAAGGCAAAGCAAAATTATCTAATAGCATCACCATAATTCTTCACCAAAAGACCAAACTTTCCATGACTTCCTTTACATATGTCTTAGGTTTTGATTTATTACAATCTCTTCATTTAATCACATTTTCCACTTTTCATGATGATACAGTGTTTAAGAGCAATGGTATTTTTTTTAATGAAAATAGTTGAGATTTAAGAGGTAAATGTCCATTGTCAAAGGATGTGAGAGGCAAAGCTAAGACTGGAATGACTGATTTCATCTTTCTTTTTTGCAGTTTTTGGCCAGGGCCGGGTTTGAACCCACAACCTCTGGTATATGGGGCCGGTGCCCTACTCCTTTGAGCCACAGGTGCCACCCGACTGATTTCGTCTTAAATAATAGTTTCAACTTTTTGTTTTGGAATTTTTCATGACTCTAAATTATGATCTCTCTCTCCTCTCTCGCATAATTAACCATTTAAAAAGTGTCCATTGATTTTTTTTTCCTTGTGACAGAGTCTCACTACGTCACCCTTGGTAGAGTGCTGTGGTGTCACAGCTCACAGCAACCTCCAACTCTTGGGCTTAAGTGATTCTTTTGTCTCAGCCTCCCAAGTAGCTGGGATTACAGGCGCCCGCCACAACACCCAGCTATGATTTCTTTTCTTGAAAGATGAAAACCATAACTTATTCACACTGGATATTTCTTTTCCCAAATTCTAAAGTTTGTCAATAACATTTAAACATTTAAAAGCAAGATTCTCTGGCTAGTATTATAACTGAATAATATCCCTAAGATACTGTAACTTTAACGGTATGAAGTGGGAAAACACTTTATTGTTTTGTTTTGTCATTCTCTCCTCCTTTCCTGACTGTGTTTGGCGCACCCTGGCTTGGGCTTTGTGGTCTTTCCCCACTAATGAAGCCTTTTTGCACTTTGTGGAAATGGACTCCTAGAGCTGAAGAATAATGACCAGGTCTTGAGATATTATATGTTGTAAAATCAAGGCGTGTATTTGGGACCACGTAAGTGATATAATCTTTGCCATTAAAACATTTCTGGTCAAACATAAGTTTACAGATTATTCTTAGAACTTTGAAGATACAGATTATTCTTAGAACTTTCCCACGTGGATACAACCTTACATCTAAGCCTATGACTAGTCCTGTCGATGAGAAGTCTGATGACAATCTGATGATCTCTTTGTAAGTGAAGATTTGTTCCCTTTAGAAGCATTTTGCGATCTCTCTTAGTCATATCTTTTCTTTAACATTTGGCCTTCTATACTTACGTTTAGTTCATTCTCCTCTTGATATGCTCAGTTCTTTCTGACTAAGGAACTGCATTTCAATGAACAGGCTGTAGGGCCAGTGGACAAAGTCATGGTGGGTACTCACCACATCCAAGACAGAAAACATTGTGTTAGTACGATCTGAGGACAAATCTCCAAAACTGGGCCTCACAGGGCACTACCTTTTACTTATTTCATTAGTATTATAATATAAAATCACATCGGTTGAAGCTATAGCATTATGAAATGAAAATATAATACCAGTATCCTAAAACAGCTATTTTCCTTGAAAGAAAATAAACAAATCCACATGCAGCCAATTCTCATTTCTGCTACTTTTTGTTATTATATTTCATTCTTAGGATTTTAACCAGAGAACACTATGCTTTTGTAATATGTTACATTACATTAAAGTGGGTATAAATGTTCTATTCAACACAGTAAATATCCAATACCTGTCATCCACATACTTAAACTGACTTGTAGAAAAAGTTTAGGGAACATTTTTTCCTGAATAGTCTGATAATTTGTACAGATTCTGTACTTTCAACAGAATTGTTCTATTTTGCTTTTATTATTAGTCAATTCTGCGCTCTAACCATATTAATAAACAGAACCTATGATTTTATATCTGAAATTTTTAGTTTCATGGTAAAACCATGCTGATGAATGTAGATAATGGTAATTATTTTAAGCGGGGAAGGAAATCTGACTCCAGCACGTTCAAGGAATGGTCTTCCGGTTCCTCAGGGATCTGCTCTTCCGTGATATTCTAACAGGCTGGAGGAGGAGGGCTCACAGCTGGGAGTGTGGTCTGGCGGGATTTAGATGCTCAGACCCCAGGCCAAATGAATTGCATGTCTTGTCACTTTTAAACACACACTTCTTGTGGTTAATCAAAAGCTTTCTATCACCAGAGTGTGTACATTTGGTTCCTATGTTAGGTTTGATTTTCCTAGCCAAAATGTAGGTTAAGCTATGAATAACTTTGAACTTGAACTGTATGAAAACATTTATGAGATAGCTTTCATATCTCTTAAATTATTACTCAGCAGTAGTAATGTGTAGCCTGTATGCCAAAATATAGCTCTAAAACTGTCCTCAGGGCCAATATTTTCATTCATATATATATATGAGGGAAAAGTGTAGAGGATTCATAAAAATGCAACTCATGTAATCTAAATAAGTGACGTATTTAATTTGCACAACACATTACATATAGTATTATACATTCATCTGCAAATAAAAAACTCTCTGTACGTGTGCATAGAGGAAGTGAACATGTAGCACAGAGGAGGAAGATGTCTAAATACTGAAAAAAGATGTGCTGGTGTTAACAGTTGAGGTCTTTCATTTGTAGAATTAAGAATAATTTTTATTATTTTAATTATAGCCTGTCCATCCTTACTATGTTCTCAGCACATGTTACTCTTGAAAGCAGACAGACATTCACCCATCATACCTAAGCACAGCTGCTTTGCTCAAACAACAACTTTTCAAAATATCCAATACCTCCTTTCACAGATCAGTCTAATGGCATAAACAGGTGAAAGGTATGTGGAGTTCAGATTCACAGACACGTATTTTGATGCAAAATTTTTTAAAACACAAAGGGCGCTTGGGAATTTTTTAAAGTTTAATTTTATCCCCCAAACAACACTCAGCTACTTAGTTTTATTTTGAGCACAGTTGGTGGTTTCGGATGAAGAATTGTATTTAAATAAAAGAGGCAGCATTGAGATGCTTTACCATTTTTTATGCTCTGAAACTTTTATGTGATGTCCCATAAATGGTTGAATGTGATCACTAGCCACACTTAATTAGTTCACAATAAGACAACAGTTAAAAATATGGAAGTTATGGGTGTGCCTGTGGCTCAAAGGAGTAGGGCACCGGCTCCATATGCTGGAGGTGGCAAGTCCAAACCCAGCCCTGGCCAAAAACTGCAAAAAAAAAAAAAAAAAAATGGAAGTTACCACCAATGAAAATTGAAATATACTATTACTATTTAAATTATTAATGGATTTTAATTACCATCAGAGTAATAAGCTATTGTTCATAGTTTTAAGCACTTCAGAAATGTCTGCTGTATACAACATTAAGTGAACGGGGTATTTTAACTTTGTCCTTTGGTGAATTAAGGTGTTGAGTCCTGGTCAATTAAGGTGCCAGGGTCCTACAAGCATTCAAAAATAAAGTCATACCTGGGTCTGTTGTCACAGCCAGTGGACATTCACAGATCCACTGCTGTATTCAGCTTCATCTCCTAAAAATGGAATGAAATCTGAAAATTCATATACAGGGTGAGACTTTGACAAATCTGTTGTGACAAATGAAAAATGAATTTATGCTCCATGACAAATTATTCTGATGACAAAAAGAGAAGAATGCTTGGAAATGTTTTTTCTTCAAGTGAATTTTAAACATGTGCTTCTGATCAAAACAATTTTTAAATAAAACTGAACATTGGCATAAGGTCACTCCTAGATGTTTAAATTTGAGATGGCAATTTTAGAAGCGGATTTTCTCACCAAACCTCCTTGTTCTTAATGCCTTCATTAGCCTTCTTCTTATCCCAGGGTTGGACCAATTTAGCGTAAATCCCTCCTATTTTATAATTCTTGCCACCTGTAACTGTCTCTCTTCTATGAATGCCAAATCTTACCTTCTATTTTATGGAAATTACTTTTTTAACCTTCATGCTTTTTTGCAATTAGTATGAAATATGGATTTGAAGAAAAAAGCATGTGTCATTGAGTTGAAGATATTATGCAAAAATCATGTTATAATCAATTCATGAAAAACACATTTTCCCTCCTCACATTTATTTATGAGATTTTTTTTGCCCTATTCAGGGTAAAACTTGTGACATGTAATTCACAGACGAAAACAGCTTGCCATTCATTATTACCTGGGCTTGACATCTTTACTATTCTCAAGATTTATATTTTATTTCATTGAACAACATGATTCATATTAACATTTCATATCTTTGTATATACACTTAGAGAGATATGTATGTATTTGTGTATCTCTGCCTGAATGACCTAGATCTATTATGTACCTACCTACATGTTTAAAATATCTATGTATGTCATAACATTTAACATATGCATCAGAATATTTAAAATGAAACAAGTCGACAGTAGTACCCTCAACTAAAACAAAATCTAAATCCTTCAGAATAATGTTATAAATGACTTATCTGTTGCGGTATAAAACGCAAAAACAGGATTTGAGTAATAATGTGTTATCCGATACTGAATTGATTATCTATCTGTAGATTTATAAGGTAAGCTTTTAAAAACAGAGCTATTGAGAATCCATCATGGGTCAGACACAATGTGAAGTATTTTTCCACTCCTGAATTTTCGCTTAGCAGCAATCCAGCTGCCATGACGTGTTACCGTTGAGGCCGGGTAGGCGCTGGCTCTGTGCGTCCTGCCACTGCACACTGCCACCTGTCAGAAAACAGGAGAAATCCCTGGCCTAAGAGGAACATAGAAAATAGCTGCAAATACTAAATAATCTTAAATATTAGTAAGATTTACTTTATATCTCAGTGTGCATGTCACTTTCTTTGAAAACTAGAAATTGGCACTATTTAAATGCTGGAAATTCAACTAGTAATAGGTAGAGAAGAATATTAGAGCATCTTGCCAGAAAGTTAATGTCCCATTGAAGAAATAATGGACATATATCTTAAATATGTTCTTAAAATGACGTATGTGGAATACCAGAAAGCCTCCATGAGTTGTGACTATTCAGGAACCACAGTCCTGGTTGATTCGTGTGTGTCAGTCTGGAGGCCTGGGCGGTGGTCTCAGGCAGATATGTCTTTGGAAGTGTAAGAGACAAATTTATAACAGGTTAGGAGAAAATGAATAAAAGAGGGTGAGAATAATGTTAGCATCTGTATCTTTAATCATTCGAGTTTAGAAATATAACCCTCATCTATTACAGCTAACCTTGTAAACATCATTAGAAGCACGATTATTAATCCTTACTAAACAGCTGAGCACCAGCCATGCACCTTTGTCCTGCTTAAGAAAAGAGTAAATGTTATCAAATTTCCAAAGGTATGTATTTATGTACGTGTGTGTGTGTGTGTGTGTATACAGGGTGTCCATAAGGTTCATGTGCAATGTAAAACAGTAAACTATATATGTGTGTGAGTAGAGAGAGAGGAAGAGAGATAGAGAGAGAGAAAGAGGAGGAGAGAGAAAAAAATTCATGTTTTAAAGGGTTCTATTTAGAATCCTGGAATACTATAAAGCTAAGAGACTTCAATAGATGATTTGAGGGACAGATTTCAGTCAGTGCTTCAGAAACATCCATGGATGGAACAGAGCACTGTGCTCGGGAGGCTGAGGCAAGAGAATCACCTAAGCCCAGGAGTTGGAGGTTGCTGTGAGCTGTGACTTCACAGCACTCTACAAAGGGTGATAAAGTGAGACTTTGTCTCAAAAAAAAAAAAAAAAGAATAGGAGCCCTGTGATCAGGTTAAGAAAGTATAAAATGCAGTTACAGGTAATCAAAATAAAAAACACTTATAAATGCTTATCTCCTCAATTATTTACAGTTAAATTCTTAAGACAAGCGTCTGCACTTTGTAGCAGAAGAAAAGCTGCCAAGAACGTACAATAATGTCAACTTCCAAGACAAGCTGGCCACTGTTTCTTAAACCATAGAGAAGTGGAATCATTTTATACCCCATACTATGAGAGTGGAGCTGTGTGCATGTGCATGTAGGTGTGTATCTGTGCATATAAGCTTGCTTCCTTGGACAGAATTTCTAGGAGAGAGAACTTAACAGAGAAAGTTCACTAACGTGTTCTACCTAGAGCACCACTGCAGTGAGCAAGGTAAAACTGTCCGCTGAAACTGGGTAGAGAGGTGCCTTCTAAAGGATTAACTCGAGCTTCAGCCAAATCTAAATTAATCAACTCTAGCAACTCTGAAATTCTATTGTGAGGAAGCAATGGCCGAAGCCAGGTCTCAAAACCCGTGGAGGGAGAAGAGTGGAATAATTAACACACGTCTTCTTGCGGTGGAGATGGGCTAAGCAGCCAGGTTACAGAACTCTGGGTAAAATTAGCTGTAACTGCATAAAAGCATCTCTGATTAGAACACAAATAAATGCACAAACATTAAAATAGTTAACAGGATTTGCTTAACATAGATAGAAAGGCTTGACGGAATATATGTTTTACAAAGCCTTATATCAATAGTTATCTTTTAGCCTTCTTCAAAATTTTGAAAGTATGAATGGACTGTCACTTATGATGGAGAAGAAAATAAACTTTCATATTGCCAGAGAGTTAACACTGCATATACTTTAGATGAGATGGAAAAATCAGAATTCAAAATTGACCTGTCGCACCATCAAACTTACTTTCTACATTCTGAGAGGCTTTGCAGAGCTGTGAAAATCTTCTGTCAGCTCCTAAAATACAGATGTTATATAGACGAGAGTAACAATTAAAATTCTATCCAGTGGAAGAGAAAAAGATTGCACATTGAGTCAACAAAATTATGATTTCTTTTTTGGTTGAACCATTAAGCATGACTTCGTCCTCTAATTCAGATTTCCTCACCACTGGTGTTCAATAAAAGAGTGAATTATCTGATACCAATTTAACTTTTATTGCTGTAAGCTGTTTGTAAATAATTCCAGAATAAGCCATATGCATGAGTATATTAGATTGGAAGAATTTCAAAGAAGTTTTATCCAAATCTGTCTGACCTTTGGGTAATACCTAGAAGCCTTCTTTTTTTTTTTCTATCCAAAACCCAATTGGCCTTCCCTCCCACATTGGTGTTATCATAGCAAAATGGCATATTTTCTACACATTTTATAAATCCCTTATTTTCAGGCTTTCATTAGCCCTTTTTAAATGAGCTTCAAGCCCTGCATGTCAACTTTTCTTCTTTCGAATTATCCTGAAAAAAAAGAAAACATCAAGAAGGCCCAACCCCCAAACAAATCCTTTAATGGGTTGAAAATTCTGATTAAATCACAATGCCTGATAGACAAATCTTGCTCATGTCCAGCCTCCTGTGGTTTCATAAATGATTGAAAATGCTTGGAAAGGAGAGATCCCAAGTAACGGCTTCACTGAAATCCCTATCAATTGGGTTACACGTTTGGTAACTCCTTAGCAAAATATATAAATGGACACAACCCCCTCCTCCCAGTAAGTGCAGAACACCCAGCAGTGCGCCTCATCCCCGTGCAGTGGAGTCCTGCTGCAAACCACAGCCAAAATGCTGCAATGCTGTTGTTGGGAGGTGATTCTTGCAGCCTTGGGGACCTAGGCCATCAGGTGACAATTGCATTAATGTGACTATGGTTGTCAAGGCAACACTGGGATTCAAGAGCATAGCTCCAGGTATTCTGTGAGCAGCTGAGATCTCAATATGAAAACTTATTAAAATAAAAAGTTGAGGCAGAAGGGGCTTGATCAACCCCCCCCCACACACACACATACACACATATGTAAGGGGGTCTGACCTGTTCCATCCAATAAATGTTCATTCCTTTTTTCCTTCTCACAAGCAAACTGCTTTATACAGTTTGTGCTCAATAAATACTGGCGGTACTGAAAATGTACTCCAGACATTATTGTCCAGATAATTTTATCCTTTTTATTTTTTAAAGCTTGACCTGCGTCTTCATCAGGACGAGAAGATTTTAGATTTTTTTGTCGTAACTTAAAATGTATCCCCAAGGACTGAAAAATAAATGATCCCGTTTTCTTACAAAGTGAAATAGCACATAAGCAAATCAGGGAGTGTGTCATCCAAATGAGAAAAGTGCCGTTTCACTGTCTTAAAGCATGAGGCTTTGTCACAGGCGCCCGGGGCTGGCCAGGAGCTGAGCCTCCTCAGCTGGGGACGCTCTCTGAGGAGTTGGGCCGCCATTAGATGTGAAAGGCTGAACTCAGCTTAACAGAAAGGCAAGGTGGTGACCGGGTTAGAGTTATCTCCTAAATTGGTGTAACTGAAACTCTCTGGTATTCCCAGAGAGTGTCTGCTGTCTCTCTTAATAGACTAAACATATGTGTCTTTTCAATCACTTAGGAAGAGATGTTATGAAATAACTATAGTCATAAATGGGCCATAGATGGTTTTAACATAATATCATCACCCATTCATAATTTCTATTTGACTGTCAAATGCATCAGAGTCAGCCGAGATATTTATTTTTTTGCGATGTATTATCCAACAGAGGTCATAAAAGAAATTCAGGGATGTTTTCTGTTCAATGCTACAAAGATAAAATTACGGCTTTCTATTGCTCTTTCCAAGGAATAATAATATGTCTTTATCTTCCTGAGTTGACATTGTTGCTTGCATTACATTCTTATTATCTAAGTGGAAAGAAAATGACGGTTTTCAGTGGAGTTGCAGGCCATTTTCACTTCAAAGTTATGTTACATATCTTTTTCATAAAGTGTTATTATTTGTACTGGGCAGCCAATCATTTATTAGGATCAGTGTCCCCTTTGGGTGTGGCAGGGGTGTAAAGTGGATGTCTGGAAAATGTCACCACTATTATTAGATGAGCTGCTCCCAAGTGAAACTGATCAATGTAAATTTTTTTACAAGACACATCTGTTTGTTAGCTGATTAGATTGGTCCCTCTAATTTAGTGGTCTGTGTGGGCTAACATACAGTTAAGGACCACAGATGGACCTTTAGGTCAGCAGCAGACCTGTATATGTTGGTGGGCCTGTGAGATTATAATGGAGCCAAAAATTTCCTTTTGCCTAGCAATTTGTGTGATGATTGCCTGCAGTATTTAGTGCAGGTTTGCAGCTAGGAACAATAGGCTGGAACATTAGCCTAGGTGTGCAGTGGGCTCTACCATCTAATTTGTATAAGTGCACGTCATGATGCTCACACAGTGACCACCCGTCCCTGTCATTAAGGGATGCACGGCCATGCTCCATCCTCTAGTCCTCTACAAAGAAGTTTTACTTACGACATTTGGGTTAGGGTTTCTGTCTGATAACGATAGGTGTTTTAATAATTGTAAAACACATCGTTGCATTTATTCACTGACATCCTCTAATAGTCTAATGTCCAAACACATAAACACAATCCTAAAATCCCTAAATAAAGGCATGCAACCTCGCCACGCTGGAGTTGCATACCTGTTGAGAAGCTAATGAACGGCAGGGGCAGTCTCCTCAAATTGAGTGGATGCAATTAGTAAGATCCTATGAAAATGAGTGGACGTTGGTGCCTGTGGCTCAAAAGGGTAGGGCGCTGGTCCCATATGCTAGAGGTGGCAGGTTCAAACCTGGCCCCAGCCAAAAACTAGAAAAAAAGTAAATGGATGCAATTATCAAGCTCTTTTTCAGTGCTAGGAAGAAATAGCAGTGGTGTTTAGTGCCTCTCATCTGTGTATTTGCTTTATTCTGGCAGAGAATTCAGAGTTCTCTGCTTTCCTTGTTCTTTTGCTAGATGGATGAGGGTCAGCTCATTCCCAAAGCAAGATCTGTAGAATGTGTCTCAGCACACCCCGGAAGCGGAGTCTGTAGAATACACCTCAGCTTTGCCCAGCACCACATCACCCTAGGTACAGCCTTAAGGCTAACAGGAAAAGTCAGGGATATAATAGCAGCTTATAAAATATAGCCACACCTAGTTGTAGTTTTCATCTTTATGCCACCAAATATTTTTTTTTATGAAAAACTTAGAGCAATTTCTTTGAGTAAAGGAGGATATCTAGATTTTCAAGCAATTCCAAGATCCTTAGAATCCCCCAACCTGCAGAAACACAAAACCCTACCCCACGCTCCTTCAAAAATGTGGAATGAATTCTCTCTGTCTCTACGAGAGTCTGCTATTTGAGATAGGCTGTATCAACCCTTCTCTTCTTGGGACTTGGCATAATCCTGCCTGGGCTACCTAATATGGATAAATTACAGGATCTCATGTGCCCAAGAAGAATGTTTTGGAAGCAACTCTTAAGAAAATGTCCTTCTTATCAAAAGAAGAGAGGCACTCATCGGTTCTTATCATTAACTACAAATTCCACTCAAATATTATATGTTCGATGTTATAAACAATCCAAAGGCCACAATTTCAACACTTGATATCCTGTTCTCAGTATCTTTATTTGCTTTCCCCGGAGTGGTTTAAACAGGACAGAAGGAATACAGGCAGTTTCACCAGCACCGATCATCTTACCTGCTCTCCGCTTTCAAACATATGAACTGTGCTTGTTTCAACAAAGACCCACTGAAAGGCGTCCTGCCCCCAAATGATTAGATTTCAGTCATATTCCTATTTCGCTTATCACTACCTTTTTCATTTAGCCAAAAATGTCTTTCAGGATTCACCAGCACGTTCAACCTCCTGATTCTTTTTTCCCCAAACACACTCAACTCCATTCACCACTATTTCCTCCCCACCCCAATTTTTTAATATATCCTTTTTATTAAGACTTTGCATTTTAATGCCATGATTAACTTAAAGAATTCTATGAATTACTCAGATGCCCGGTTATTTCCTAATTATTTAGACATTGACCGAGGATGGGTGTGTGTGTGTGAATTCACTCAATGCTTGGCTTTGTTTTAAATACAAGCAAAGGTCAATTCACTTAAGTCACCTGGGGCTCTTTATGTGCAGACAGTGAGGGGAGCTTTCTCTTAAATCCCTGATCCCTGGGTTCACTTCTTACAGCCTCCTCCTCTCTACATCTCAATTTTTATGTCCCCCACCATCCCACAGTCACCTGCATTGTGGGGATTATTATGTTTGTGACATAAGTGATTTGAAGAAGTTATGAACAACCATTTGCCACCTTCCTGGATTGCAACCTTTTTCTCTGCCTCACCCTCCATTTCTCTTTCTCCCTTCCCTACCTTTCTCCTCTTTCTTCAAGTTCCTCCTCCTAAAATCTTTGCCCTTTTCAAAACTGGGGGCTTCTGTCCTTCTTTACACATTCAGCTTCTCAGATCATGGTCACTGCACCCACTCCCTACCCCTTCTCATGCTTCTTAGTGGATTCAGCACCCATGCGATGACAAAGACATTTATCAATGCATGACCTTTCAGTTCATAGACGAATAATGACAGTGGCATTTATGAGAGCACATTATGAGAGTGCACATGTGTTTAATACTGGGAAGGCAGCAGGACGGCAGGCAGACCACAGCCCCTGCAGGGCTCCTCCACTGACTCACAGTCCAGATGAAACCTGACTTGCAAATGTCAGATCTTAACCATAAATGAAAAGATGATAAATTCCTAGAAGGTATACAAAGTCAAGAGAAAGGATCCGATCTGGGCTTGTCCTTTAGAAATCAGCATTTCAAACTACAGTAGCGCTTCTTACCTGGCGAGGGGATGGATACTGTGATCACAAAGGTGGTTTTCCTGGGTTGAGGCTTATCCATTGCAATCCAGATGTGCTGACCTCTGTGATTTCCCAAGATGGGAAACTCGACTGCATAATTTGTGGTAGTGGGGACTGCATTTATGCTCTGCCCCAGAAACAAACAAATTAAAAAAAAAAAAAAAACTAGAGTAGAATCTCCATAGGTGACCACCCCCTAAACCAACTGCCTCCTATGTTGACCTAATTTTCACAGACCAGACATGCACCACATGTATGTATCAATGCAGCAGGCCTAGTTCTTTATGCTGACCAGGGCACTGCAGGCCCTTGGATGGTCAGCATACAGGCTGCTACTGGGATTACAGCTGCTTGCCTCTTCACCTAATCTGTCTGATGTTACCTTTTCATGTACTCTAAGTGAAGGTCATAGATCTCCTCAAGGGCATACATATTTGACTCAGATGTGGACATACAAGCACACATGTTTAAAACATGTAATTAAACAATGTGCCCTTGAAATTGGTCATTTTGTCTTTCAGCCAGGTAGACAGCATGTTTAATGATATTATTTCCAAGAATTAAGCTCAAAAATTTAAACAGAAAATTCTCCATCTGTAGATAATAAATTATAGAAATCTAGATGCTCTGTGAGTATTTACATTTGGAAAACAAGTAACTTGATCACTTAAAAATACCTTGAATTCACTACACTACAATATTTTGAATATAATTACTTTATCTAGGTCTATTGCAAAATTCACTTTTTAATCCAGTAAAATATTTTCAGAAGATGTTTACAGGAGATAAGAAAAAAGTAAAGAAAAGGATAATAATGGTTCCATTGAGATAGAAACAAGTTTTAAACAAAACCTTTATGAAGTAAATATTTTATAGCTTGTTATGATTTTTTTTCCCTGAAAAGGGGAAGTATATCTGAAATCCTGGTCTGTGTTCTTCAGAAAAGTGAGAATCAAATCAAGTCACTTAAACCTGAATATTTTCAAACTTCTTATCTTATAATTCTTTTAGATGCAGCAAAGTTGAAAAAAATAGTACAGAGAGTTCTCTTATAAATTCTTAACTTGTCCTATGGTCACATTGATTTAAATTTCCTAATTCTCTAAATTCTCTGTTATGTGGTATGAACAAAATAAAGCAATGAAAAATGCTAGTTTTGAGAGAGAATGTGAAAATTTTAATTGAAGGTAAGCTGCAAGCACATACTATGTTATTGAAAACCTCAGTATAGTAAGAAAAATGTAAGCTGTCCATCTGGGGAAAAGGCTGGATAGCAAGAGAACAGCCTTGGTTCTATAGGCGACATTCAGTTCTACTTACCTGCCTTGTTTCTTGTTTATAATTCGTTTTACTGAAATTAGTCAAATGCATGTCCTATTCTTACTCAATGCAAGCCTCGGTATAAACCTAAGTGATTTGAGATCCTGGTGTGAGACATATATTTTAGAAGTTTGAGAATGTGCCTTCTCAGAACGATGTATTTAACTAGGAAAAATGGAATAGTTTTGCAAACAGTATTTCTACCCAAAACTAAGGATTTCATTTTTAAAAATATCTGATACATAGATAAACTGGTCGCAGCATTTAGACTACATTTTTGTCTCCCAGGCATAGAGAGGTGTTGGCCTAACTCCCTGTAGAGTGAATTTCAGTTCTGTAAGTAGGTCGTGAAAGGCGTGATAAGACTAAATGCATAAATATCAAACATTTAAATGTATCAACTTAGGCAGGTCTAACTACTTTACCAAGAAGTCAGTGAATTTCCCGTCTGGGATGTACTTTATAAGAAAAAAAAAATCAAGCTGCTTATAATGAAATGGGCAGAAAATACAAATAGGAAAAAACGTGTTTGGGTTAAATATTCAATCTCTGCCTATAAAACAAATATGAAATCTCTTTAGGATTCTTCTTTAATTGGAGGGCTAAAGAGGATAGCAGATAATACTTGTGTTATCTAAAAGGTTACAACTCCTAGTGTCCAAACTCCCCAGTCCTAAGTATGTTGGAAATTTCAGGAATTACAGCAAGATATACATTATTATTTCTTTACAAAACATACCAGTCAAAGGACATACTGGGATTCATAGGCATAATCAATAAACTTCTTTAGGAGTGACTAAGTAGGTATAAAAATTAATATTATAAGCAATAAAATATTAGTAATGTTGAGAATGTGGGGAAATGATTAGACAGAGTAGGGCAATACAGATAAGTAATACCAAATATTGAAAACCTAATAAACAACAAGAACAAAGTCTTGGAATTGCAGTAGAGAATTACACAGCCAAGATCTAATTAGCATCACTGGAGCCCAGGATTTTGGTCTGAGCACAACAGGACATGATGTGGGATAGAAGAAGGATGGAGATAATTCCTAAAATAACAAAACTTATCATTTAAATTTAAAGCTTTAGTAAAGCAGGTGAATTACTTGAAAAAATTATGTCTTTGAAATTTTTCTACAAGTGAATTATTAGTGGCATTCCTGGAATTGATGTGGACAAAACCCAAGGGACCTTTGACATTGGCTAATATGAGGCATCGAGATTAAGTTGACTAAATGGCAAAGAAAATGGAACAAAGGACAGATAAGAGAGATAATCTAAAAATAGAATCAATAGCTCTGGTGGTTAATGGGATATGCACAGTGTAACTGAGCCCAGAGTACAGTGAAAAACCTAACTGATTTACTTTTTTCTTTCCATCCTAAATGATAGAGCCCAATATTAGAGAAACCAAAATCATGCTATCATGATTCTGTCATTCAAATATGGGAGCAGTCTCGGGGAATTTGTCTTCACTGATTTTTTTATAGACCATTGATGTCTAAATCATGAACTAGGGCAAAACTTTACACATACACCAATATGAACACACACACACACACGCAAACACACTCTATATAACCCAGCACACAGACATTCACCATGAGGAAAGAATTACTTGCATTTTCTGAGACTAGTTATATAATTTTGAATTGTTTAAAAATTCAGTACATATGCTCTATAGGTACAATAGGTGACTATTATGCAACTGTTCAAGTTGCCATTTTCAAACTTCATAATGGTTCTAGAATTTTTCTCATTTAAAACATAATGGACCTCTACTCTCTGATTCTATAATGAAATTCCTTTAATTACACTGTTGAAAGAGCAGTGAGTTAGTTGAGACAATAAGGCTTCACCCCCTTCATTTGTAACGTAGGCATTTACTAAGATATTTTTTGTGTAATTATTAAAGTACTCATGTAAATACCAACATTTCTTCCATCCCTGTGTTCTCAAAGCTTATAACAGACCCTTTGGTAACTTTAGGTCTCGTGTATTTCCCACCTTGCAGGGGGTGGGGAAAGGAATTATTCCTCAGCGATTCCTCTGTCATTATTTATTACATGAATAATCTTTTCACTGAGGAAATAGTGAAGAAAGCTACTTTACACCACTAGTTGATAAAAAGAGCCAAGTACGAATTGGAATTATTCATTATCAAGTTCTTGTTGTTGTTGTGGTCTGGTCTTTTTCTGAACTTGGACTTGCTCTTACTTTACTGAAACCGTACACCAGTAACAGGGAGATGGCTGATACGAAGGGGCTAAAAAGTTCAGTCTGTCAGGAGAGGGATTCATTTCAGCCCATCCGTGTTGTTACTCTGCTAAGTGGTGACATAATCCCAAATTCACATTCCCAGGAGATCGGCTCTCAGGATTTCCCCCATTTGCTGACTTTACTGCAAAAGAATGCCGGCTTCTGCCATAATTGAGGAAAAAGGTTTTCAGGCCAGATTATCATTTCTGAAATGGATCACATAACATATCTAAAAGTGTTAGTATAAACCCAACCTTCTGCCCAGGGATTGTCTTCTTTTCAAATGAATTTTAAAAAATTAAAAAATTTTTAAAAAATGTTCTTTCTTTGTATGAGCTTGTCTTTTAAATTTTGATAAATCTGATATTTTAATTGAAAGCACTTTAGGCAAAATAGCAGCCTGGACCAATATTTAATACAGTGGAAAAAAGAGCAGAAAACTGGAAACAACCTACATGATCACCACTGTACGTTCTGCAGTCATGCAAAAGAATGAGATAAAGACATAAAGACTACTTTTTTAAGTGAACAGATCAACCCAGGACAGAATATATACCCTGATGGCACATCTGTGGGGAAAATGACATATGTGTGTACACAGCACGTGTCAGTGAATGAATGAATATAGACAGACCACATAATGTACAGGGTAAAATTAATGAGCCACTTCTGAAGGAGCCAGAATGCATTTCAATTGTTATTTCATACATTTCTGAAATATCTGACTATTAACAGCCTGACACACTATTATAATTAAAAAATTATGTACTGAAACATTATGAGTTCTACATCCTCTTTCACGAACTCAAGAAATTTTAAGGTATATGCTAAAGAATGTATTTAATGAATTACATATTCAACACTAACGGTGAATACACCAACGATGTTGATATATATTTAACAGATTTTGCTAAATACCTTATGAATTCAATGAGTGTCCTCAGACCACTCAGGAACATTGGCCACACAGAGAAAGGAGGGTCCTGGGTGCTGGCAATGATAGGAAACACTCCTGAAGGCAGTAGAGGCCTTAGAGACCGGCCGGGGCTGACAGTATCTTTCAGATATTTGGGGTGGGTGAAAACCCAAAACACATTTGGTCAAGTTCTATATTTCAAGATAAACTTTACCCATATGTTTTTGATTCATTTACATGTAATTCATTGAACCGACATTCTGAAAGAGTTATTTGAAGCATAAGGAGATTTTTGTGCTATAATTATATGATACATACAATATAATGACTAATAATTTAGAGCAGAGCTTACGTTTGGCTGTGTTAAAGATTCCAGACACGTGCTCCTTCCCTGTGATTCCCTCTGCTTGAATTGAGGTGTTGAGGGTTTCACTGAGTCAAGCCACACTTGAGATTTATAGTTCAATCTGCCTGTATTGTTTGTATATTTCTTTTTAAAAAAAATCAGTTTTCTGTGCCTCAGTTTACACAATCTCAAAATAATATGTAGGCCACTCTTTATTAATTTTTTACCATGATAATTTATCAGGATCTATAATGTGTATTATTAACAATAAATTTGAAAATAATAATTAGTTCCTACAATTTGTAAATTTCTAAAATATGATAGCACAGCTCAAATATGGATTTGTAAACATATTCTAGCACTAATCCCTAGCAGACAGGATTGTTAGAAATCTCATAAGCCACGAAGTCTCCTGTAGGAGATTTACGGATACCCAATTGTTTGCATAGTTGTCGCAGCAGCTAAAATCGAAATAAAATTTCACAGCGTTTTCTCATCCCTCGGTGCTTCAAGCTCAGACAGTGTAACCTACGTTGGGAAATAAAAGTCTCTCACCTCTTCACACATTGAAACTATAAGATACAGATCAGAGGATCTACTTTTGTTTGTTATGTCTAATTACATATCTTTTGTCTGTCTGTAAAGAATTTGACTTGAAATTTTTCTGCGTTATAATTTTCCTACGCAACTTCCCTGCACGCCACCTGGAACCTGATCCACCCTGTGGAGTGATGTGACCGTGGAGGCAAATTACCTTGTCAGCACTTGCCAGTTGTGTATCACAGTAAACGTGATCATGGCTGTTTCCCTAAGTACGTTTTACTTTTTCTAAACTCGACATGCCATTCCTCAGATTCTCACTGCCAGATTTGTAGGTGTATATTATGAAGCAAGGTCCCCGGGATGAACTCACTACAAACTTCCTGAAATCCCCAATGGGAAGCAGAATAGAAAAGGATGCTCCAAAGCCCGAAAGCTTTGAATTGGAGTATACGAAATTAGAATATAGCAAATCCACTTGATAAGCATAAGTTTGGTCAATACATTATCAAATCAATTGGTTAAAGTGGTTAATGGCAAACAAAGCATTATCTCCAAACAAACAAATTTAATTTTAATAGGGTTTTGGAATGATATTAAACATTTTAATGACATTGAGATACGATTTGAAAACTAAACTGCCACCTTTGGACTATTTTTAAGTTCCACACTAAGGGCAAGAGATTATTTGTACAGCCATTTATCTGAAAAATACCCCAGTGGACACACTCAAATAGTTGAAGACATGCACAGCGGAGAGGCAGCCTGTGTGCCTTGCACAAATCTCTGCTGTTTAAGGATGAGGTAAGTACAACTCTAGCTCCAGAGAGAAGGGGGCTTATTGGAAGGGTCTTGGTGCAGCGCGGGACTGAAGGGAGCACCTCACCATCGTTCTCTCAAATGAGTGGTGGATCCAGGAACGCTAAACTCAAATCCTTCGATTTTCATGAGCAGAAATAGAAAGAACTACTTTTTCCACCATCTCTAGTTTGAAATCACTTGGGAGAATAATCCTGATGGACCCCGTGGGGGTCACAGGTCCTTCCCCAGCGCCTGTCGCCAGTAAGTTTGCCCGTCCCACTTAGGTATACTTTTAGCTGACGCTTGTGATACACCAAGGACTGTGAAAAGCATCTTACAGGGATTATTTCAACCATTATGATGGTTCCAATGGTTGGATGCTAGTATTGTTATTCCTAATTTACCAATTAAAAACCAGCATAAAGAGATTAATTAATTAATTCACTTACTTCATGTCTCCTGCGGAGAAGCAAAGGGTCAGAGCAATCTGAATCCGGAGCTGGACTCTCAAATACCGTGAAGGTGGAATTGAATCTGATGAAGAGGACACAACCTCAGAGCAGCACAACTCTCCAGAAAAATTCAAGAGTGGCCACACTGATTCCTGAAGAGTCCTTCAAGGGCCATGGCCCAGACTCCACGTACAGTCCCTTCTCCCAATTGACACTTCTTCCATGACACCTTGCACCATGGGGATGATGGCAGGTTAACAGCCCTGGGTATATTTTCTTGTCTTCTCCTCGCCCCACTGTCCTTCTTGTACAGCCTGTCCATTGAAACACTACTAGATTCAACACACGTATCAGGTGATGTGTATCAGGTGTGTCAGCCTGCTGTGCATGGTTGGATAGCACGTTTTAATGGGGGTGTGGGAGCACAAGCACGTGGGCACTGCGGGGACCCATAGATATGGTGTTAGGAAGGGCAGGGCCTTTCTTCTGGGAGAAGAAGCCAGTGTGCTGATGGTGCCCTGCAGGACACCTGATGTATTTTACCATTTTTTGCATAGATAGCTCTACTGAAAAAAAAAAAAAGTAAGGTTAATGTTTATTTGGTGTCTTCCTTGTACCAAGTGCTCATAAATATGCATTAGTGCTCTTCATCTTTATAAACCCCCATATAAAGGAGAACTTACCACCTCCCCTTTACAGATTAAGTGTACTGACGCGGAGAGGTTAAAGAAGTCGTCCCAGGTTCCATGGCTGGAAAGTGACACAGCAGTCAAGGGAGAAACACAGAGATCCAACTCCAAAATTTGTTTTTTTCTACAATTACAGACTGACTCAGGAAATTAAACCCTTTACATTCTAATTATGAAAAAAAGAAAAAAAACGCTGTCAAAATTCCTGGAAAACGATGTTCAAGGAAACACAGAATTACAGTCTCTATTAGCGAAAAGTTTGATGATCGAAACACTGATAACCTTTTTAAAACCATATCTATATATTCTAATGGGACTGTGAAGCCTTAGGCAATAAAGAACTGCAGAATGGAGGTGCATTCTGACGACTAACCTTTGACTTACTACGTGAAGCTAATACAAAACATAAATTTCAAACAGGGAGAGGATGTTTGTCTCAACAACTCTGGCTGTGGAAACCCGAAGTGCCTTTCCCTGGCTGAGCCTTGCTGCCCCTGGGCTCTCGCTAAGGCTAACTCACCCAAAGAGTTTCTGAACTGAAGACTGCAGACAGTGAAATTCTGAATAATTTAGGGCTGCCTCAATCACCTAATGCTTTGCAAGGGAGGAATTTCACTTTAAATAAGATGGCTTATGGTCTATTTCCTGGCAATTTGGACCGATTTGCACTCCACTGATAGCCCATTATGCGGTAACTGTGTTTTGTTAGGTACTCATTTATCTTAATACAAGTTTGCTTTTTCCAGTCTGTTTGTTGACTATTCCTGCTGAGTAGGTCTGTAATCTAAACTTTAAAGGAGGCTTAAGCTTCCTGGTATTTACCTAACTAAGCACCCTCCCTGTTGTCAGGGTGTTATCCTCTTATATATTTGTTACCTGGGGGGGGGAAGCCTCTCTCTTTTTATGGGTCTTCCTGTTACATTGGAATGAAAGCTTTTGGGGGCTTTTGAAAAAATTGTTTTATGAGCTGAATCTGTCATTTAAATAGAACCGGAACAGTTAGCTTAGACGACAGAGCTCGCTCTAATCACTGTTTTCTTTTTGCTGTTCTATGCACGCATAAATCTAGCAGAAGAAATACAAGATAGTTCTTCTTCTCTCTTTTAATCTCTGAAATACCATGAATCGTTAGTAGGCTGACAAATAATTAACGACTCTGCCGGCCATTTTTGCTTCACAATGGTTTGAAAACATCGTGTAAGTTTTCAAAATTCCTTTTAAAATAACTTAGGCTTTTAAAAAAGAAACCTTGCTCATCTCTTCCGCGTGACTTACACCCCCAAGGCAAATAGAACATACAGCTGTGTTTTGGAAATCTTTTAATATTAATTGATCATAAGTTAGGAGAAACAGGATCAGTAAATGTTTGACTGAGAGAAAAGGAGGGAAAAGTTGCCTCGCCACCAAATCTGTTCACTTTTCATGAAATCCTAAATTCACCTGTGCACATGTTCTTCAAATCAAAATTTTTTTAAATCAGACTGTATCATTCCCATTATCTTTTTTTTTTAATTTTTCTGACAGAAACTCTGCCTGTTTTACTAAAGTTGGAGGCTTCCACCACTTCAGGGCTGAATTATGATGGGTTTAACTATTTTATGTGACCCATTTCCCTTCCTTCCAGGGTTTGGCTTAGGAGGAACAGATGACCCCATTCCAAACAATGATATATTTGGAGGGACCTGTTGGGAAATGATTCCTCATTCTTAAAAAAACCAAAAAGATTCAATGAAGACAAACTCTGTGTGTCTCTGGATGGCACATGTGAGGGGTGTGAGGCTTGGGATCGCTGCAACCACCACAAAGCTGAGGACGTAAGGACAGGCGCCAACCTGTGGTGGTGAGCACAGAAAGAAGAGGAAAAGAGCCTGGTCTCTGAGCTGTGCCTGTGGGAGTGACAAACTTACAGACTTCCTGTTTAAGTCAGGAGAGTGAGGAAGTTCTGGCACCAGCCGCCAGGAGCACCCCAACTGGTAACTCTTGATGGACTGTATGAAGAGCTACAGAGAGATGGATTGCCATAGATCTGTCACTCCAGAGCTTTGGAAAACCTGAGGGGCCGGCAGAGAGCAGAAGAAACATAGACAAAGGAAATAATGTATAAGTCCTGGATATTATCAAATAATAACAACTGAGATTAAACCTCATACCTGAAGGGAGAGAAAAACTGGGCTCTGTATCAGAAGATAGATGCCTCATAATTTCTCTTAGGAAGGGAAATGCCCCAACTCAGTGCACTCTGCGCCCCTTTCCACACAAAGGAGGTACAAGTTCTGACTCTCTTGAACCATGTTACACCTGCTGAATCTTGAGGACGAGTAACCGGAGGAAATAGGTCCAAGAATACAGGCACAAAATAAGACCAGTGTACTTGGGCTTCAGAAAATGTGGAGACCAGACTATGGACAGACAGTGAGCTAGAGAGGGAGGCAGGGATCAGGTCCTGGGGAACCTGGCGGGGCATGCAAGTAATTGTATTGTATAAAGGTTGAGACAAGTGAAGGGTAAAGAAAAAAATTCTTTTTTCTCAGCAATGTGGATCTTTGAAATTTGTATAGGAATACATTAATTTGCTCCCTGGTTAAATTATTCACTGATTAAACCAAACCAAACCAACTAAAATAGACACATTCTCAGGTCCAATGATTTCAATTCATGGAATCTAGTTTAAAAAAAGAATCTGAGATGTGGTGGAAGATTATGTTACAAGGATGTTTATCACAGATTTATTTATATTAATACGAACAGGAAACAACCAAAGTTAATTAAATCATGGAACATTCTTAAAACTGAATATTAGTGAGCAGTTACGATTATTTATTGGAAGAATATTCAATGCTCATAATAAGAAGTTTAGGTGGGGCAAAAATACCATATGAGACTAAATACATAGTACAATTCCTATTCGGGGAAAAGTGGGAGGCGAGTGGGAAGACATTTATGTGTATATGAACAACCCCCCACACATACAGCGAAAAAAATAACCAGAACTAAATTCGACATGGTTACAATATTTTTTCCCCCAGACAGTGGGCAAAAGGCAATTTTCTCACGCATGGACAAGTGAATATGGATTGCCTTTACAAACAATAATTTATAAATAAAAATACAAAAGCTAAAAGTAATTCAAAATTAAATTTTAAGAAGAAAGATTTAATAAATCATAGTGTGAGCAAGGGGAAAAATATGGCATTTTCAGGAAATTAGCAATGTCATAGCCCCAACCATAATGCAAGAGTTCACATAGAGAATAGCTTTGGGGAAATGGGAAGGAGATGTCATAGAGGTGTGGAAATTAGTAGGTTACAGTTAAACTAGATGAGATTTTGCACATATAAAAGAAAATATTTATGTTATGTATAAATTATATTCCTTTATGCATTATGTATAAATTCTATGTAAAGGGCATTATTACATATATATATATACTTTTATATATTATATATATTTGTATATATTATACAAAATTATTTATTTAAAGGAAACAGTAATGTCTCTAGCAGCAGGAAATAGCTAATTCAGGAAAACTTTACAAATTAAATATCGAGTAAAAATGATTCATCAATCAAGTGACCTTTCCAGGTCCAGAGCCAAGTTCTCCATCTTGCTGTGTCCTAGTCTGTTTGTGCTCTTACTGCAGAATACTTGAGACTGGGTGGGGTATAAGGATTAGAAGTACATTTTCTCACGGTTCTAAAGCTCGGAAGCCGAGATGAAGGGCCATGTCGTGAGTTCAGCTGTCTGTCAGGGCTGCTCTCAGTTTCTGAGATGGCACCTGTGGCTATGTCCTCCAGGGGGAGGAAGGCCGTGTCCTGACGTGGCAAAGGAGAAGGGCTAGCCAACCTTCTTTTAGCAGAGCTTTCATCCCGGGCACATGGGAAGAGCCCCCTAAATCCCCTTCTAAAGCATTCAGCTCAATGCTACCACATCGGCAACACCTGCATTTCACAGGGACTCTATTCAAACCATAATATCTTTTTTAAAAATTAAATCATAGCTGTGTACATTAATGCAATTATGGGGTACAGTGTGCTGGTTTTATATACAATTTGAAATACTTTCATCAAACTGGTTAACATAGCCTTCACCACATTTTCTTAGTAGTTATTGTGTTAAGATATCTATATTCTACCCTCAGTAGATTTGACATGTACCCCTGTAAAATGCACCATAGGTGTGGTCCCACCAATTACCCTCCCTCCACCCATGCTCCCCCCTCCCGCCCCCTCCCTCTTCTCTTTCCCCTTCATCTTGGGCTACAGTCGGGTTATAACTTTCATATGGAAGTGTGGGTGCTTATCAATTAGTTTCAGAGTAGGGCTGAGTACATTGGATATTTTTTCTTCCATTCTTGAGATACTTTGCTAAGAAGATTATGTTCCAGCACCATCCGTGTCAAACCATAATATCTTGAGAGTCCAAATAATTCACTTGGTACATTGAAACCAAACAGTTGCTCAACAGCTATGACAGACCCATGAACATTTACAGTAGGTGAAGCAAATAATTATAAATGAATTACGGGAGATTTAAAACACTGAAATATAGAGAACTCCTTACTTATTTTAAATGGAGGGACCTAACAGTGACTGTGTCTCCTTTTTCTTTTTTTTTTTTTTTTTGTAATTTTTTAATTAAATGATAGCTGCATACATCAATACAAACATGGGGTACAGTGTAATGTTTTCACACACATTCTGAAATACTTTCATCGAGGTGGTTCACATAAATTTCATGTCATTT
>CAUYTI010101731.1:0-12066 GCA_963575145.1 Galago senegalensis | reverse complement strand
TGTGTGTGTGTGTGAGATATAGTAATAGACCCTAGCACTGTGGCCAGCAGGTCATACTATATATATATATATATATATATATATATATATAGTGTGTGTGTGTGTGTGTGTGTGTGTGTGTGTGTGTGTGTGTGATATAGTAATAGACCCAAGTCCATTTGTGAACTTCCAGTGGTCAAATCAAGGTCCAATCCAGTTGTTCACTGGCGAGGCTACTCACTGATTGACGTAGGCAAAGAGGTATTTTATGATTATCAGAGTGGTTTTAGGAAAGACAAGCAGGAATTCAGAGGGTGTTCTAGCCCCTTGAAATAATGCTTCTGGACACCATGTATGGAATCCATGTAATGGTCATTCTGGTCCCCAGCAAGGAGGACCTGTACTCTCATAAAGACATTTTTTGATGTCATTCATTTCCACCTGAGATCCTGACTCCCCCCCCCCCATTTGTTTTCATACTGTAGTCTATGTCTGCTGATAAACCAGATACAGCTGCCAATCAACAAAATAATTGCTTGGCTGGAATCCAGTTTCGTCACTATTGAGTTATGCCTGGCTAAACTACTATTTCTCCACTGACTTTCTGTTAAGGTTTTCTTCAGAAGGTCATACTTGGCTTGTAATTTGGTAATGAGGTTCTTGCCCTCCTGGTACTCCTTCATTTTCCTGTAATAAAACTGCTCTGTCTTCTGCTCATTGTTAGCAATGTTAGGTTTGCTCATGAAGGTTTCTAAGACTATGGACTTGACAGACTCCATGGAATTGCTGTACTGGAAGGAGTCAGATACATTAAAATCTTCAACAGTCACAATGTCCTGGATGGTCTGCAGTGTGACTTCCATTGTCTGCTTTACCTCTTCATTCTCAATATTTAGAATGGAAAAGCAAGACTGCATTTGTTGGCATCTCTGCACCAACTCATTCTGGACAGGCTGCTAGGCACAGAGCTGGGAAGTCATGTCATCCATGTGGGGCTGAAACTGAAACTGCATATGGTAGCAGAGGACATTGTTGCACATCTCCATGAGGCTTTGCTAGTCACTGGTAGCATCCATCATTTTCACTGCATTCTCAATGGCATCCAGACCTTCATGATTTGACTGTTCTAGATTTAACTCGGCAGACAGGAAGGTCCGCATAATCCTGTTCAGGGTAACATGGTAGCCTAAGTCACAGCAATCAATATGGTCAGACAGCTCATGGTTACAGTATTTGACAGCTACATTGGTTGCCTCCAAAGCTACCTGATACTCATTCCAGGCTTCAATGGCCTTCAGTTTATGCTCTGTATACTTAACTTGGAGCTTCTCATTCATCTTCTTGATCTTCTTCACTGAGCTTCTGCACACATTTCTCCTTAATGCAAAGATTGACTTTGGAGTCTGGGGAGTGTGGAGTCTGCTTGTCATCCTGCTTTACTGATTTACCATTTTGCATCTCCTGCTTCTCCACCTCCTTTTGTTTGCTGTGAGCACTGATGCTGTCAGAATTGTACATCTCATATGTTTTCATGTCTGAATATACCTCATTCAGGACTTTCATCAAATCATTTTAGAGCTGCTGACCAACATCTTTTTAAAGAGTCTTCCAGTCCTCTCTGACTTGAAAAAATATAAGAATGATGTTATTCAAGTAGATGTGACTCAGGGTGTTGTGGTCCCTGCTCTCCTGCCTCACCTGATTTAAGAGTATATTATAGCAGATGACTGGAAAGAGAACATTCTGATACTTCTTGAAGTGCTGGTCTTTGTTGCTGCATGTCTTGACCAGGAAGTATTTGTCTAGCTTCTCCAGATTGTGAGAGTAGTCCATATCAATCTCAGTCTTCTTTCTGAAGAAGTTCTGTAGGTCCTGTAAAACCTGCACATGGTGCTCACACTACTGGTCCAGGCATTTCATCTGCTCTGTGACATGAGCACAGATCTCTTTAACCTGAGTATCATACTCTGCTATGATCTCCTTACCCTTTTTGAAATTTGGCTGGAGACATCATTGTTTACCCTATTTCTTCCAAATTTGAATTGTGAATTTACAGATCCACAGAAAAAAAATACAACAATCCAAGTCAAGAACTCTTCTTTCCAGAGTACAGGGGGAACCAAATGGTGGTCTTCAGTGCTCGTTTGAGCACAGGTTGTGAGATGGTCAAGTGGCTAAGGTGGGCACATGCAGAGGGTGGGGCAGGGTACAGCAGTAGGTGCTTCCTGTCCCAGAGCCTGATGTGCAGTATCAGCATTATTCATGAGAACTTCTGTGCTTGGAATCTGGATTGGGGCCTGACATCAATGACAGGCAAGAAGTGGAAGTCCTTACACACAACATGGTGTGGCAGTGTGGGAGTGTGTACATGACCAGATGTATCCCTGTGAAGGAGGGCCTGAGCATAGGAGTGTAAGAAAAGGATGGGTGTGCCTCTTGGTTTTATGTCATAGAGACTAAAAGATGCTGCAAATAAAAACCCAAACAAGAGCCATAGTAGTGAAGACTAGATTGAAAGTTTTTTGCCTTGATTCACTTGCCTCCTGAGACACGATGGATCCCAGACCCCTGATTCTGCTTTTCAGTCAGACCTCTTTTTACTTCCTCACCACCCTCTTTTATTCAGTTCAGCCCTCCATTCTCACAGGATCCTGGACCAACTCCTGCTGTCTGGGCTGGTTGTTGGATTCAAACTCTTACAAAGAGTCGAATTATTTTCTCCACCCTCAATTCCTGTTTTCTAAATTTTGTTTTGTAACCATGGCAAAGTGATTCAAGAACCCATTTACTTTTCAAGTCATGGATTTGGAATTCAAATGATAGAGTATGGTTTATACCTAGTGCTTCCCTGGGATGTCATAGGCAAGAAATTGAGCCCAATGAGTGGACAACGACTTGACACAACTAAGTGGTACATAACACAATTCCCAGTTTTATTTTTCATGATGTTTGACGTCTTTCTCTAGAATAGGCCTGTTTTGGACAGTAGCTGTCTCAGGGAAGGATCCCTCATGAAATCTGTCACACTATGTTTAGTAAAGTATTAGAGTGTACTCCATAACATTCAGTTATTTGTGATGATTGTAGACAATATCAGCCTATCTTAAATTTCCATCAATCCTAAATTCCATGCTAGGTGTGTCTAAATTTTTGACTTCCTGGCCACACTGCACATTGAAGAGATGTTGTATCATGCATCTAATATACAATAACTAATAAACCCTAACAAGGACAAAAGAGATCCTTGTATAGTTCTGGTGATCTCCCATCATGGATAAGTTAAACAGTCCTGATATACTCCCTATGTATCACTGAGGCCTCAAGATTAAACAATCCTCAAAGGCCCCAATAAGCTCATTTCTTAAGTAGAGCTCAATGATTTATCCCATGCATAACTAAAATATTTTAATGCTCTAGGGAACAAAATTGGACAGATCCATTAAGCTTCCATGCAAGAGAAAATGCTGAACATCAGATAAAAAGTGTCAGCCTTTATCTTCCACCAGGTTTCTACTCGTATAGAAAGGATAGTCAATTGTGGTATCCCTTACATATAGTTCCAGGTACTCTAGAGGCTGAGGCATGAGGTACACTGTAAAGAGTTGGATGTCATTGTATGCAAAGATGACATTAAGAAAAATCTAGTTGGGAACAGAATGAGAGTATGTGTAATAAAAAATAATTAAAAGGATAGAAAGGAAGACAAAAAGGTAATGAGGTAGGGAGGGAGGGAAGAAAAAAAGGAGAGAGAGAAAGAGAGAGAGAGGAAGGGAGGGAGTGAGGGAGGGAGGGAGGGAGGAAAGAGGGAAGAATGAAAGGAGAGAGAAAGAAGGAGGGAGGGTAGAAAGAAAGAAGGAAAAGTCTCCAGGTACAAATTGCAAGAGCGAAATTATGAGGAAAGTTTAGTAAGCAGATGGAATACAGGACTACATAAAGGAGGAGATTTATTTTGATCCCTGGGGGAAAGAGGAAACACTGGCTCAGGACAAGTTAGTTTGTGTTTTGTTACTTACCAGACTCCCAGTTGACGTGATGGTTAGTTCGCTGGTCCCAGAAATATCTGGTCGCTGGTCTAGGACTCATTGGGGGAAAGAATATTGGCCTCCTAATGTTCCCAGAGCACTCTGATTGGAAACACAGGGAAAAGAAACTACAGACAGGATGATTTATTTGAAGGGAGGTCAAGACTCACTCAGGTCAGGGCCCAGGCCCAAATTTACTGATTATATTATATACTTTATAACATTTAGCAAGAATTTCATACAGATAAAAATAAGTGAAGTAAGATCAGGAAACTACCATTAAGATTACAGTTCAGTGTAAACGCTGAGGAACATATATACAATTAATTTTGTTTAGGGTAAAATCACAAAAGAACATGGCTGTCTACTCTTGCTTAGCCCAAAGTGTTTTAGAACCAAAACCATAAATTATAATGTTAATGAGGGGAAGAGCAGAGAACAGCTATGGAATGCTACAGACAGGTGTTCAAGCTTCCAGCTGTGACGCTGGTCTTGCTCTCTGGTATTCCTTTGTGAGAGTGTCTCTGCATTCCTTCATGCTGCAGGCAGTAACTCAGTCATGAAAGAAATCCTCAGAGCCATTCTCCTAGGAGAGGACTTGAAGGGAACTGCCACGTTTGAGAATGGGGTGCTGATCTCTTCATTGGCCCAGATTGAAAAGTGCAACAGAAGGAATCTATCATAAAATCTGAATATTTTAGTCTGAATGAAAAAACCTGATGAGTCAAGAATTTCTTCTATTTGGCAGTTTATAGTGAAGAAAAGAAATTCAGATACCAATTGGCCTGAGTTATGTAAAATCTAACATCTTGACTAATAAGTGTTGTAGGAAAACAATTTACCTAAGAGAGAATAATTTCTCCAGTTAATATCTAATCTAAGGAAAAAATTTTCAACACTACATTTGAGGTCAAATGTAAAAATAATATCTAGGCATTGTGGCATGCACCTGCAGTCCTAGGTACTAGGGGTGTCTCAGAGAAGAAAACTTAAGTCAGGAGTTGGAGGTTCAAATGATCTGTAGATGCCACAGAACTTTCCTGAGTGTGGTAAATAAATTAAGTCTCTATAAAAAATGTAAAAATGAGGAGTAACTTCAAAGCAAATAGTTTTCTCCATTTATATATTGAGACAGAGCCTTTTTTTTTTTTTGAATTTGCTAGAGAACCCTGGTATCATAGTACACAGCAAACTTCAAGTGTTCACATCAAACGAACCTATTCTGTCAGCTGGCATGCCCAGAGCCTGCATAACATACTGTCATTGTTAATTCTTCAGACATGGGTATCTCAAGAGTGCTGAAGGTGGTTTTAAATTCAGAAACTCAGACAATCCAACTGATTGGGCCTCACAAATTGCCAAGATGAGAACATGAAGAACCAAAACTATCAACAAAACCTAGTTTGAAAAATATTTCTTCTTCATTGTATGAAGTGGTGAATCCCCAGGAGTATGGTGAGATTGAAAAATGTCCCCGGCAAAGTGTAACGAAAAATAGCAGCGCATTGAGGCAGACACCTGTAGTTCAAGCTACTCCAATGCTGTGTAAGCCTAGTGACTGAAATCTCAGCCATTAATGTAATCAATAAGGCACAAATGGACAATCACTTTTCTGTCTGTATATCGAATTCTAAGACATGTGCTGGATCAAACACTATCAGGATACCAGATGAAAGGAGAAAAGTCCAGTGGGTATCTCTGGCCAGAAGCCTGGATCCCATGACATTCCAGGATGAAGTCAATACATGGTCACCAAGAGTGACATCACAATGGATATTGCCCTGGAATACCTTCTTTAAGCTTAATCTTACTCTTGCTAAGCATGCATGCATAGTTGATGTCTGGCTTTTTTGTTTCATTTAAATTGTGAACAAATGAGGTTCATTTCTCCACCCTTAATTTCTGCTGCATGACTTTTCTTTTGTAACTATGGACAAATGATTAAAAAACTCATCTTTTCCTTTTCACATCACAGATTTTTTATCAAATGGAAGACTATGGTTTCTACCTAGTGCTACCCTGGGATGTTACAGAACAAGAAAGCAAGCCCAGTGATCAGACAATGTGACAGATCTAAATTTTACACCACACATTTTCCAGTGTGGAGTGAAATCTCACAGCTGTATGTTCCTTCACAAACTACATGCTCTCTTTAAGCTCCAGAGGCAGGTGGACAGACTTCTGTGGAAGGCAACTCTGTTGATGACCCGGTATCCCTGGTAAGCATGGAACAGGGCCTGGGGATTAGGGCATAAAAACCCATCTCCAGTGACTCTGGCCATGTGGCTGTTAAGCCTGCAAAGAAAGGGTTAAAAACCTTTCTGCAGAGACACAGCCTAGGGGTTGATAAGTGAACTCTTATCGGAAAACTACGTAGGCCTCCAGGTTGCCAGAGACAGAAGCCATAAATCTGCTTTCTGTAATACAATGAGTATATAGTGTAACTTCAAGGTTTTACTCCCCTCTTGGTAATCTCAAGTCTTTAGACAAACTCTCTTTTGCAGCTGTCTCTAGGTTTCAAACTTTGTGTCTTTTTGAAGGTTGAACTAACTTTAGAAAATAGTATGAATGCTTTCCTTGTTAATTAATAATCTGTACGTGACCAGCCAACTATAAAAGGTGGTCTTGAACAATAAAGCTTTGCTACTTCCACCAGAGAGGTAGTCTCTCTCGTTCACTATAATAATTCCAGATGCGAGACTGCACCCTGTAGTGACGCTGTCTGTCTCTCGTGAAACCTCCACGCAACACCTTACTCTTGTCAGAACAGCCATTATTAAAAAGCCAAAACCCAACAGATGTTGGTGCAGATGTGCTGAAAAGGCAATCTGTAACATTGTTGGTGGGGAAGTAAAACAGTATAACCTTGACAGAAAACAAGATGGAGATTCCTCAGAGAACTAACAGCAAACCCACCATTTGATCCATTAATCCCATGACTTACCCAAAGGAAGACAAGTTACTTTATATATTAAAAAAAAAAAAGACACCTGCACCTGAATGTTCATGGCAGCAAAATTCATGACTGTGGAGATATGAAATCAACCTAAATGCCCATCAACAGGCAAGTGGATAAAGATAATGTGGTGTTTATATGCCATGGAGAACTACTCAGTCATAAAAAGGAATGAAATAATGCCTCTCACAGTAATTTGGATGGAACTAGAGCCCGTTTTCCTCAGTGAAATATCTCAGGAAAGGACAAAGAAATACCGCATTCTCACTTATAAAATGAGAGTTAATTGAAAGGTATATACAGTCATAAACTGGCATAAAGTATCAGTCCCCACTTTTTGTCAACAGAGGCCAGTTTCATGGAAGACAATTTTGCCATGGACTGGGGTGTGGGGGAAGGCTTTGATATGAGTCTATAAGCAATTGATTTATTATGTCTCTGTGCAGTCAAACTTCTCTGCTAATGATAATCCATATTTCCAGCCACTCCCCAGAGTTCATCTCCACCTCAGATCATCAGGCATTAGATTCTCATAAGTAGTGCTTGACCTAGATCCTTCACATGCACACATTACAGTAGCGTCCACACTCCTATGACAATCTAATGCTGCCCCTGATCTGGCAGGAGGCAGAGCTCAGGCAGTGATGCCAGTGATGGGGAGTGGCTGTAAATGTAGATGAAGCTTAGCTTGTTCACCTGCCAATCACCTCCTGCGTCCAGGCCTGGCTCCTAACAGGCTATGGACCACTGTAAGTCTGTGGTCTGGGGTTTGGGGGATGTATATGTAAAGGACATTGGAAACTAAGAAGGTGGAGGATAGGGATGTGAGATAGAAAGCTATTTATCAGGTACAGTGTGTACTTTTCTGGTAGAAGGCATACTGAAAGCCCTGATTTCAGCATTATACAGTTCATACATGTAACCAAAAACACTTGAACCCCCTACATCTATTTAAATAAAGAAAGTATACCATTTGTATTTGTCAGGAATTGAACTGTCAGAAAACAAGAGACTTTAAAAGACCAAAAAGAAAAAACAAAAGGAGCCCACCCCAACCCAAGGAAGCACCCAAAGGCAGAACTCCCAGGTTCTTCAGTGGTGGGCCATGGTGGGTGGGTAGACACAGATGGGGGTGGTGGTTCTCACCTTAGCGAAGTGACCTTGCAGCCCACGTATCTTGCACCCAGGCTGCTCTTCTGGAACAAAGGATGGAGCTGGAGAAGAGAAAGGAGCTGGAGTTGGTGAGAGGCAGGCACCAGCCCTAGGATAAAGAGAGTGGGGTGGAAGGGGGATGGAGCCTCTCACCAGGTGCTGCATGAGGGAGTCCATGATGTTGAATGTGTGGGAGCCAAGGTGCCCCATTTCTGCTGAGTAGTGCAGGTTGTTGATGGTGAAGTTCAGCGTGAAGGGCTCTTTGCTGAGCTCCCCATCTATGGGAAAGTGGGAAGAGAGAGACAAAGGTCACTCATGGGGAGAACCGTGTGTATGAGAAGTGTCAGGGGTGGCATGAGGGTGGGGTGGGGACAGCATGTGCCCTTGGGTGGGGCTTCTGGGGGCCCCATGTCTGCCTCCCCCATAAACCCAAGGGTGATTTGTTAAAGGAGGCAACTCTGGCAGCAAGCAAGGGCATGCTTAATGACTTGGGCAGGGAGGGTTATCTGGATAAGCCATTTCCACCCAGGTGCTAGAAGGGAGGACTCTGTAAAAAAAAATCCCAGGGGGTTAGTTCTTTCCCACGGGGAGAGGCTTCACCAGGCTGATATGGAATTGATGATCCCAGACATTCAGAACTTTTCATTCATATTCTCATATTCTCTCTCTCTCCCTCCTCTCTGCTCCTGCTCTTATAGTTAGGAATATCAGTCTTCTATGCATTGGTCGCAAGAACCAATGGTCCTAACAACTACAACTGACCTCCCTGTGCCTTGATTTACTCAGCTGTGAGATGGGCTAATGATAATGGCCCACAATGACCACTTCAAAGGTTGTTAAACAACTTAATCTTTGTAAAGTGTATAAGCAAAGATCAGAGAGCAAACGTGAAGTGCTTACACTCATTACATAAATTAAATAAACAACTGCTTTCTGATCACCTTACTATGTGTGGAGCTTTACTATAAATACTAGTTAATGTTTAAGACAAACCTCTGGAAGAAGATTTGCTTCTGTCTTTCCTTTTCCTCCTTCTGCCCATTACTCCTTCTGAACTTCTGTCTGTTCATCTTTCCTTCTCTCTGTCCATCTCTCCTTTCTTCTTTCCTTCCACATTTTTCCCCATCCTCCCATCCATCCACCCATCTTGCCTTTCCCTAATCCTTGAAAACCTACAAAGTTTTTTTTACACACATGTTTTCTGGGGGTGCAAAGGGAGTTTTCCCTTGGACTTGGTAGGTGTCCATAATCAGCAAGTCTTTTGAGATCAATGAACTGATGCATGAATAGTGCAAAGAGTTAGATCATAAGTTTTGGAGTCATAGGAACTCCTAGCTCTATTATTTAATTGGTATGTGGCCTTGCCTACCTCTCTGAATCCGAGTTTCCTTATCTGTAAAATATAGATAAAATACATGGTTGTAGTGAGAATTTAAGGAGAGTTATGTGTTATGGGATGAATTGGAACATTTCCCTGCCTAAATTGATATGTTAATTTGAGCCTTAACTTCCGGTAGGCCTTTAAACAGGTAAATAATAAATTAAAATGAAGTCATTAGGTTGGATCCTAACCCAAATATGACTGGTGACCTTATGAAAATAGGATATGAGGATACATGTATGCACATAGAAACAACCATGTGAAGGCACAGGGAGAATACGCCCATCCACAAATCAAGGGGAGAGTCCTCAGAAGAAACCAACCCTACGGACACCTTGCCTTGGACTTCCAGCCTCAAGAACTGTGAGAAAATAAATGTCTGTTGTTTGGATCACCCAGTTGGTGCTATTTTGTTATGGAAAAATTAGAAAGCTAATATAGCATCTAAATTAGCGCAGTGTCTGAAATGTAGTTCATTTCCATAAATAGTGCTGAAAACCAAACAAACAACAGGTACAACATGGATGCTGAGAAACTCTCAGAACAATAAACAGAGATACAAAAAAAGAATATGAAAAGAGTAATGTTAAAATAATCTGGTTTGGTTTGCTGCCTCTTGATACATTTATTACTGCTCACACATGCAGATACCAGGACTGAGACGCTCTTGAGCAGATAAAAGCCAGATAAGCCATGGAAACAACCTCAATCTTGTTTGATTTATGAACATAAGTGAAACCTAACTTGTGATGTTTGCATACATAAGCCAAACTTAATGTGGGCTATTTCCTGTAAACACCTATATTATAGAAAAACAAAATGTAAGTTCAGCTTATCAGAAGCCACCAACTAATTTATGATTATATAAATAGCCACCTTCCAACAAATAAGACTTAACTAAGTAATTATAACCAGTCTACTGTCTGGTTTGCTTTCCTTGCATGCTCATGCATAGAAACTTTCCCCTTATATTCTCTTAGGGGAGCCCCAAACCACCTTTGGTTTGGTTGATGCTTCCTCATTCATGAATTGCAGCTTGCACAAGTAAATTCCTTAAAATATTTTATCTTATGACTCAGTTTACTTTTTAACAGTACATGGACAGATTTTTTCTCTCTCCCTTCCTTCTCTTCCTTCCTTCCCTTCCCTTCCTTCCCTTCCTTTTTTCCTTTCTTCCTTCCTTTCTTTCTTTCTTGACAGAGCCTCCCTCCCTCTGTCACCCATGAGCATAGCTCACTCCAGTCTTGAACTCCTGGGCTAATCCTATATCAGCTTCCTGAGTACTGGGATCACAGGCATCCAACACCATGGTCATACAATTAAAAACATTTTTTTAGAGACGGCATCTTGGTCTGTTGCCCAGGTTTATCTCAAACTCTTGAACTCAAATGATCCTCCTGCCTCGACCTCACAAAGTGTTGGGATTATGGGTGCATATGACCCCAAGAGCAGAATTTTAAAAGAATCAAAATAATAACCATTGTGAGGGTCACATTGAGTTGAGAGAACATATCTGTGCCTACACCTCCTCACCCTGAACTGGACTCCATATACCCAGAAAAAAGAGAGAAGAGATGAGCTGAGGATCTTTCCAGCTTAGGAAAGGAGGTGAAGGAGAACAGCTAGTCTCTAACCCAAAAGTGTGAAGGGGACCCAGGAAAGCAGAGCCAACCATACTCACTGGTGGAAATTGGGGCTGCATAGGTATAACCTGCAGAGAGAAAAGAAGAGGGTTGATGAGAAATGGGGTGAATATAAAGGATTGCAGGGAGGGACAATTTGGGAGCTGCTTTTTGGGTAACCAGAGGGGAAAAGGCAGTGAAGAGATGCTCAGGGAGAAGGCAACTAGACAAAATAGACTTAAGGTGGCTAGACCCATCACTGTTCCCTTAATAGCTTTTATTTATTTGTTTTTGAAGATACAAGGTCTTTGTTGCCCAGACTGCAATTATAGCTCGCCACACCCTTGAACAACTAGGCTCTAGTAATCCTCCTGCTTCAATCTCTTGAGTACCTGGGACTACAAGTCTGTATCAGCATACCCTGCTTATTTTTACACATTTTGTAGAGATGGGGTCTTTCTATGTTGCTTAGGCTGGTTTCATACTCCTGGCTTCAAGTGACCCTCCCACCTCAGCCTACCAAAGCACTGGGATTATAGGCATGAACCACTGTGCTCAGCCTCCTTGATGGTTTTGATACATCACAGTGAAGACCAAACCCAGACCCCAGAGGAGAAAAAGATGGAAGAAAACTTCCTTGGGAGAGTTGAAAGCTTTGTTCTGAACTTTGGAAATACAAGACTCTGCCTGGGAGAAAGCCTATGGTTCTTTATTTTTTTTTTTTAGGTTTTTTTTTTTTATTGAATGGTAACTATGTACTTTAATGCACTTCTGGGGTACAGTGTGGGATTTTCACATACAATCTGAAACACTTTCATCAAACTGGTTAACATAGCCTTCACGTCATTTTCTTAGTTATTGTTTTAAAACATTCAAATTATACTCTTAGAAAGATTCACTGGTACCCTTGTAAGATAAACCACAGAAGTGATCCCTCCAATCCCCCTCCCTCCA
>CAUYTI010101730.1:0-20733 GCA_963575145.1 Galago senegalensis | reverse complement strand
TGTGGTCCCAGCTACTTGGGAGGCGGAGGCAAGAGACTCGCTTGAGCCCAGGAGTTGGAGGTTGCTGTGAGCTGTAATGCCATGGCACTCTACCCAGGGGGAGAGCTTGAGGCTCTGTCTCAAAAAAAAAAAAAAAAAATAGAGCTGAGGCAGACTGGGCTTAAGGCATCACCTAGAGCCAAAAAGTAAGCAGTGAGCTACCAGTAATGAACCTCTAAACAAATATATCAAATAAAAACCAAAACAAGCCAGAGAGGACCAGAATAAATAACTAATCCTTTAATGCAAAGATATAGACATACGTTAACAAGAAACAATTACAAACAAGGAATTATGATCTCCCCAAATGGACAAAGCAAGGAACTAACCCTAGTGAGACATCAAGATGTAAGCTCTCTGACCAAAAATTCAAAATAGTAATTTTAAGGAAACTCTAGTGATCCCTAAAATAACACAGAAAAGCAACTCAGAAGTTTATTACAGAAATTTTTAAAAGAGACTAAAATAATAAACAATCAAACAGGAATCTTGACACTGAGAAATACATTTGCCAAACTGAGAAATTCACTAGAGGCTCTCAATAGTAGAATGGATCAAGTAAAGGAAAGGATCACTGAGCTTGAACATAGATCATTTAGGAACACAGTCTGAGGAGAAAAGAATAAAACTTTATAAAGATCATCTATAAGATAAAGACAATTGGCGTGGCACCTGTGGCTCAAGTGGCTAAGGCACCAGCCACATATACCTAAGGTGGTGGGTTTGAATCCAGCCCAGGCCCACCAAAAACAGCAATGATGGCTGCAACCAAAAAATAGCTAGGCATTGTGGCTGGTGCCTGTGGTCCCAGCTACTAGGGAGGCAGAGGTAGGAGACTCGCTTGAGCCCAGAAGTTGGAGGTTGCTGTGAGCTGTGATGCCATGCACTCTACCAAGGGGAATAGCTTGAGGCTCTGACTCAAAAAAAAAAAAAAAAGATAAAGACAATTACTTCAAAAGACAAAATTGAGAATTATTGGTGTTCAAGAAGGAGGTAAGAAACAGCAAGGGATAGAGAGCTTATTCAAAAAATAATCAGAGAAAAATTTCTAAAACTTGAGAAAGATATAAATATACAGCACAGGGAGGTCTAAACAGATTTGACTTAAATAAAAGTACCCCAAGGCATATAATAAACTCTCAAAAGTTAAGGACAAATAGAGGATCCTTAAAGCAGCAAGAGAAAAGAAGCAAATAACATATGAAGAAGATCTAATTTGTCTAGCAACAGGCTTCTCAAAGGAAACCATACAGGCCAGGGGGGAGTAGAATGACATTTTCAAAGTAAAAAAAAAAAAATCCGCCATATAAGAATACTGTATCTAGCAACCCTATAAATATGAAGGAAAGATAAAATCTTTTTCAGATAAACAAAAGCTGAAAGAAGTCACCATCACCAGACCCATTTTATAAGAACTAATAGGGGGAGTTCTTCAATCAGAAAGAAAAAATACAAACAAGCAAAAACAAAACAAACAAAAAAACTTTTGAAGATATATAAGCTACTGGTAAAATTAAGTACATGGACAAACCTAGAATACTCTAACACTCTTAATTGTGGTGCACAATCCACTCATAACTATAATATAAAGTTCAAAAGACAAATCTATCAAAAATATAATATCTACAGCAACATGTTAAGAAATATGTAATATAAAAATACTTAAATTGAGACCACCCAAAATCTAAATGTGGTGGATGTGGAATTAAAGTGGAGTTTTTCTTTGTTTCTATCCTTTTCTTTGAGATCTAAGATAAATTATCATTATTTCTTTAAAATAACTTATTATATCTCTAAGATGTTTTTAGAAGTCTCTTGGTAACCATAATGCAAATCTTATGATAGATTCACTAAAAATAAAAAGCAATGAATTAAGACATACTACCAAAGAAAATCACTTAACCACAAAGGAAGGCAATAAGTAAGGAAGAAGGGAAGATAAGAGTTATACAATATAATCAGAAAACAAGCAACAAAATGGTAATAGTTCTTATTTATCAATGAATGTAAATGAACTCAATTCTCCAAGTAAAAGGCATAGAGCAGCTGAGTAGATAAAGAAACAAGATACAATTATATGTTGTCTCCAAGAAATCCACTTCACCTATAAAGTCATTCATCAACTTAAGGTGAGGGAATGGTAAAAGATATTCCATGCAACTGGAAACCAGAAAAAAGCAGGAGTAGCAATACTTAAATCAGATAAAACAGTCTATAAATCAAGGACTGTAAAAAGAGACAAAGAAGGTTACTATACAATGATATCAGAAAAAAAAAGGAGACATAACAACCGAGATAACAGAAATACAATTCAGCAAGAGGATATAACATATATGTGTATGTATGTGTTTGTGTATATATATATATACACACACCCAACATTAGAGTCCTAAATATATAAAGCAAAAATTAATAGATTTAAAGAGCAATATAGAGTATAATACAATAATAGTAGGGGATTTTACACTAAATTGTCATTAAGGGACAGATCATCCAGACAGAAAATCAGCAAAGGAACACTGGAGTTTAAACTATATACTAGACCTTATAGGTCTAACTGACACAGAACATTTCACACAACTGCTGCAGGATACACATTCTTTTTATTAGCACATGGTACAGTCTCCAGAATAGACCATATCTTAGGCCATAAAACAAGTCTGAACAAGTTCAAAAATGTAGAAATCATATCAAGTATTTTTCTGACCAAACTAAAAATCAGTAGTACAAGGAACCCTAGAAAATTCAAAAATGCATGGAAATTAGGCATGCTTCTGAATGACCAATTGGTCAATGAATAAATTAAGAAGGACATTTCTATTTCTTGAAACAAATGAAAATGGAAATATAAAGTACCCAAATCAACAGGATATGGCAAAAGCAGTACTAAGAAGGAAGTTTACAGCAATAAATGCCTGTATCCAAAAAGCAGAAAGAATTCAAATAAACAACCTAATAATATACCTCAAGGAACTAGAAAAGCAAAACCAAAATAAACCCCAAATTAGAACAAAAGAAACAATAACTATCAGAACAGAATCAAATAAAAGTAAGACTAAAATAAAAATGATTGGAGAAATAAAAAGATGTTAGTCTGGAAAATAAACAAAATCAACACATCTATAGCTAGACTAAGAGAAAAAGAGAGAAGACCCAAATAAATAACATCAGAAACAAAAAAGGAGACATAAGAACTGAGATGACATAAATACAATGAAACATTAGAGACTGTTATGAATAGTGATATGCCAACAAACTGGAAAACTTAGAAGAAATAGATAAACTCCTAGATGCGTGCAACCTACCAAGACTGAACCATGAAGAAATAGAAAACTTTGATAAACCAATAATGAGTAACAAGATCTAAGCTGTTATAAAAAGTCTTCTATCAAAGAAAAGCCCAGGACCTGATGGCTTAACTGCCTATTAAGCATCTAAAGATAGATGCTAGATCTTTTTTTTTTTACATATACATGTGTTTATTAGGTTTCCACTTTTTGCCTTCACAAAGTTAAAAAGTTTTAAAATTTAATAATAATAACAATGTTTAAGATAAGGACTAGAAACAAAAACCTCATAAGGAACAAACGAACATAAATACATTCAGAAAAAAATCAGACGATTGCTGCATCAAAATACTAAGCAATAATAATAATGCAAAGAAAGTAACATTCACATTGTCAAATAAGAGTATGTCTATTATAAAATGCTTTGACTCAGAGGTTTAGTATGGAGTCATCAGTTAACTTCGTATTATTTTTCTTCCCAAAGTCTCAAAAAATAGACAACTAATATTTATAAATAAAAGTAAAAGATAATTTCAAAAAACTGGTCATGACAAATCTTATAGAAAATAGAAAAAGAAGAAATACTTCAAAATCATTCTACTTGATCGGGATACACCTGATATTAAAATTGGAGAAAATGTATTACTATAAAGGGGAAATTACAAACATATTTCACTTATAAATGAGGATGCAATATCCTAAACAACATATTAACAAGTTGAACTAAAAATTAACGTTTAAGTAATGTACTTTGGTCAAAATTAATCCAATTTATGTGATAATTAGTCCCTTTTTTTTTTTTTTAGAGACAGAGTCTCACTTTATCACCCTCAGTAGAGTGCTGTGGCATCACAGCTCACAGCAACCTCCAGCTCTTGGGCTTAGGCAATTCTCTTGTCTCAGCCTCCCAAATAGCTGGGACTACAGGCACTGCCCGATGCTAGATCCTATTAAACATCTAAAGAACTAATACCAATTCTTTTCAAACTCTTCAAAAATATTAAAGAATATAGAACAATTCCAAACTCATTTAACAAGGCCAGTATTACTCTGATACCCAAAACCAGACAATAAGGACATAAAGAAAAAAGAAAATTACAGGCCAATATCACTTATGAGCATAGATACAAAAATTCTCAACAAAATACTGGCAAATCAAATTCAACATCACATTAAAAAGATCATTAGCCATGATTAAGTGGGATTCATTCCAGGGATGCAAAGATGGTTCAACATAGACAAGTCAGTAAATGTGACGCGTCACATTAATAGAACCAAGAACAAAAATCATATTATTATTTTAATAGATGCAAAAACACTCGATAAGATTCTGTATTCCTTTATGATAAAAACCCTCATCAAACTGGGTATAGAAGGATCATACCTCAAAATAATAAAGGATATATATGACAAACCACATATAACCACAGCTAACATCATATTGAATGGGAAAAAAATGATGGCTTTTCCTCTAAGACCTAAAACAAGACAAAGAGGCCCACTTTTACCACCGTTATTCAATATAGTACTGTAAGTTCTACCCAGAGCATTTAGGCAAGAGAAAGAAATAAAGGGCATCCAAACTGAAAAGGAAGAAGTCAAATTGGCCTTGTTCACAGATGACATGATCTTATACTTAGACAAACCTAAGGGTTCCACCAAAAAACTGGTAGAACTGGTAAATGAAATCAATAAAATTGTAGGATACTAAATAAACACATAAAAATCAGTAGATTTAATGTACACCAACAGTGAAAATCTGAAAAAGAAATAAAGCAATCCCATTTACAATAGCGACAAAGAATATAAAATAGCTAGGAATCAATTTACCCAAGAAGTGAAAGATCTACGTAAGGAAAACTATAAAACACTGATGAAAGAAATTGAAGAGGACATAAAAAGTGGAAAAATAGTCGATGCTCATGGATTGGAAGAATTAATATTGTTGAAATACTACCCAAAGCAATTTTCAGATTCAATGTGATCTCTATCAAAATATCAATGATGTAAAAAAATATATATCAATGATGATATTCACTGAAATAGAAAACATACTCGAAAGTTTATATGGAATCCCAAAGATGCTGAATAGCCAAAGCACTCCTGAGCAAAAAGAACAAAGGTGGAGACATCATACTATCTGACTTTAAAATTTACTTCAAAGCTATAGTAACCAAGTCAACATATTACAGACTAAGGGAACAGAATAAAGAACCCAGACAAATATAAATTCATGCATAAATAGCTGATTTATCTTCAGCAAAGACACCAAGAACATCCAGTGGGGGAAAGGACAGTCTCTTCAATACATAGTGCTGGAAAAACTGGATAACTACATGCAGAAGAACGAAACTAGACCCCTCTTAAAAAAAAAAAAAACCTCAATCTCTTGGGCTTAAGTAATTCTCTTGCCTCAGCCCCCTAAGTAGCTGGGACTACAGGTGCTTGCTCCAACACCTGGCTATTTTTTGGTTGTTGTAGTTGTCATTGTTGTTTAGCAGGCCCGGGCCAAGCTTGAACTCGCCAGCCCCGGTGTATGTGGCTGGTGCCTAACCACTGAGCTACGGGTGCTGAGCCAAAATACAATTTTTTTGAGATTTGAAAACTCCCCCAGTGATGAATGAGAGGGTAGGTCTCTGAGCTTGGCCCTGAGGCCTGTGAATATCCTCACGGGAGCCACTCTACTGTCTTCACTGAGGTGTGCCTTCTTTTTGTGACATGATGAGCCCTAGTTTCTCAACCTCAGCACTATTGACATTTTGGACCAGATAATTCTTTGTTGTGAAGGGCTATTTTGTACTTGAAATAGAATCCTTTAGCCTTTATCTGCTAGATGCCAGTAGCATCCTACTCCCCTAATTATGACAACTAAAATGTCTTCTTACATTGCCAAATATTCCCTGAAGGGGAAAATGCTCCTCTCCAGTTAAGAACCACTCTCATTACCCAGTCCCATCAAATATCTACAGGGTGTAGTCACATGTGTTTCCTCTCAAAGATTAGCTTGCTCCTGAAGGCTTGGTACATTTAATTTATATACAGTATATCACCTTTGTGCAAAGGATATTAGAATTCTTGAAAAATCCATTTCAAGAAGCTTGCCGTTAATTGAGAAATATGGTCAGGCTTTGCTCACTATGATGCAAAGGAAATAAGGATTCTGGCAACTGAGTGAATAGAAACTTCCTTTGATGATCTAGTAATTCCTGGGTCATCCCTCTGAGCATCAGTTGTTCGTATTGCAGAAGTATCATAGGGATGTATTACACTGGCTACATCTGGACTCCAGGGGAATCCCTGGAAGCTGCTGGTCTTTTGTTGTTTGAAAAAAGAAATCCTTGGCTCGGCGCCTATAGCTCAACCGGCTAAGGCGCCAGCCACCTACACCTAAGGTGGCGGGTTCGAATCCCCAGCCCGGACCCGCCAAACAACAATGATGGCTGCAACCAAAATAGCCAGGCATTGTGGTGGGCGCCTGTGGTCCCAGCTACTTGGGGGGTGGAGGCAAGAGACTCACTTAAGCCCAGGAGTTGGAGGTTGCTATGAGCTGTGATGCCATGGCACTCTACCCAGGGGAACGGCTTGAGGCTCTGTCTCAAAAAAAAAGAAAAAAGAAATCCTTGATGTGTTTTTGATTCCTTATTCCTTACATCTTCCCCCCCAAAATAGCACCAAAAAATATATGCCCGTCACCTGAGAAGTCAGTTTTGTGCTGATGAATTGAGGGTTTTTTCCTGAAATTGTTCTAGCATTGTGTACAGGATTCTGATATTGGCAATCCTTTTATTTGAGGAAATTGCTCTAACCACAGTCAAACCCCTCGCCAGCATAGAGTCCAATGGGCTTCAACTTAGAGAAATTTGCACCTCGTTCTGTTCAGGGATAAGGTTTCTCCATCTGGTCTTACCCCTCCTTACGGCCTCCAAGGCCATCGTTTGCTGTTCCAGGCCTGTGCACACCCAGCACTGTGGGTGGGTGGGGCTGCACTGAGCAGACTCAAGTGTCTTCACCCACCCTGTCCAGACCCTGCTGCCTCGTCCTGCTTCTCCAGGCCTAGTTATTTTAGTCTATGGGAGAGGAAAATCTGGTTCCGTAAGCACATTGCTGAGCCTTTGCATCTGGCCCTGGTGCTGTGAGCTCTGTGAGTGTTTGCTTCTGAGAGCTCAGTGTGAACTGCGTGCCCTTGGGTACCAGGGAGATAGCAGGATGACAGGGGAATATGCAGATCAGCTCTCAGAGATGTAATCCTGTCTTGTGTCTTATCAACTATGTGAGACAGAAATGATGACAGAAAAGGGCAACCATCAAGGCAACCCTGCATAGGAAGCCCCTCCTGTGAGGCTGTTGCTGAGACATGCGGCCTCTCAGGATAGCTGGCCTTGAACTCCATCTTTAGTTTTTTCCTACTGAGGAAAAAAAATAAACCTTGCTTTCTTTTTATCCCTGGTATTAAAGAGAGCTTCATTGGGGGCCTTGGATATAGAAGCTCTGGGTCTGAGACCCTGCAAATCGTCTCAAAGGAAGAGGTTGCCAGAGCACAAAGCAAGCAGGCCAGCCCCACTCCAGAGCCTCCGATGAGAAAGGCGAAGCCATGATAGTGGCAGCTATTCTGCCCCTCATCAAAGCCTCCACTGACAGCCAGGGAGCCTGGTCTACCTATGGGGAAGGAGGTAAAGACAAATGCTTGCCTTAGATGTGCCATTCTTTCTTTCCCCAGTAGGGTGGGCTGAGTGCTGGCACAGACATCCGATAGCCAATGAGGCTCCCCTTTGGGGTGCCTTTGTGCAGAAAGCCCTGCCCTGGCCACCTGACAGGGCAGTGGGTTTCAGCTGCCACCCAGCTGGGTGCCTTCCTGGCAGGCACAAGCTGCCCAGCCTCTTAAGGGTACTGCTTTTCCCTGATGAGGAGAAATAAGGGCACCACATCACATTAAACCTACTGGGTGCCAGATATTTTACACATTATCTCATTTAGTCACCTCAACAACCATGCGAAAATGGCTTTTTTTTTTTTTTTTGGAGACAAGATGCCTGTCACCCAGGCTAGAGTGCAGTGGCATGATCATAGCTCATAGCAACCTCAAACTCCTGGGTTCAAGCAATCCTCCTGCCTCAGCTTCCTGAGTAGCTGAGATGACAGGTATATGCCATCAGGCCCTGCTAATTTTTCTAGATTTTTGTGGAGACAGGGTTTTTCTCTCTTGCTCAGGCTAGTCTCAAACAATCCTCTCACCTCAGACTCCCAGCGTGCTAGGATTACAGGCATGAGCCACTGCACCCAATCTCAAAGCAGGCTTTTTTTGTCCCCTTTTTACAGATGAGTAAAAGGACTGCCAATATCTAAACTTTAGTTAAGTTTGGTTATCTAAACTTATGCTTAACTAAACGTTAAGCAACAATTCAGGCCTAGTAAGTCTTCACAGAAAGGGACTGACCTGGAGACTGCAGGCAGCCTGCTAACTCACCTCACTGTTCTCCCTGGGAAGCTGTGGGTGAGTAGTGACCCTGGCAATTAAAGGATAAAAAGTGCTGCTGGAGACACTAGACACTTCACCTGCCGCCTCAGGCAGGAGGCCAGGAAAAGCAAAAGTCTGTTACTGTGGGTCTCACAGAGAGACAGGACTAGCTAGATAAGCGTATGGCGAGGCAATCTCCACTCTCTGCAGAAACGCAATTTTTTTGAGATTAAAATAACTCTCAGATCTGCCTTCCCCCCTGTAATTCTTATTAACACGGTGTCTATTTCCCAGTTGTCAATGGCAGCAATAAAATGGCTTGAGGACCAGTCAGGGGCATCAACACAGGAAAAAAAACCTGGGGAATTCTGTGACCTCCAGCCTGGGACTGAGAGGAACCCCAGGAGGGAGGATAGGTGATAGGCGCTGGAAAGACAAGATGGGCTCCCTGGATCTGGAGGCAGGAAGTGGTGGGGACTCCCAGAGAGAGCAAAGAGTGGCCAGTGGGGGGTTCTCAGCAGAGGCCACCTGGCCGCGGGCCTGCAGGGCTGAGCCCCGCATCCGGTCGGAAGTGCGAGTCTGGCGCTGCTGGCTCGGCCGGCTGCAGCTGCTCTGGGGATCTGCACAATTAGCATTCTCCCAGCGCTCGGCGCCCACAGGAATCCAGTCACATGGGAGACGTGGTGCCGGGAGCTGGGGTCACTGAGAGCTCAGTCTGACAGCAAAAGCGTCTCTGCCCTCGGAGGCGCAGCCGCCTGGGCCGGGCGCTGCTGGGTTCTCGCTCACAGAAAACGCAGCCACTTGCTGGGGAAAGGGACCTGACGAGGGACCCCGCCTCGCCTGGGAGCCTGGGTGAGGTGCGTGGGCGACGACGAGCGGGGACACAGCAGAATCTCCTCTCCTGCTGATCCCATACCTCGCCTGCTATGGGGTTTTGCCTGCCTGCCACCTCTGTCAGGGGCGCCTTACTGATACTTCCACCGCCCTTAATGCAGTTCCTTTCTATTACAATGCCACGTTTCCTCTGCTACTATCCTGTCTCTCCCAGCCTGCTAGGACCTTGTCTGTGGATAGCCTTAAGGCCATGGCAGAAGAGAGATCCCTTCTCTCCTGTCCTGCCCCCCACACCAAGAATCTGTGATTAATTAAAGTGGGCAAAAGATTTCTAGAATATCCTGAGTGAAAACCAATGCTTTGTTTTTTGTTTGCAGTTTATGGCCAGGGCCAGGTTTGAACCTGCCACCTCCAGGATTTGGGGCCACTGCTCTACTGCTTGAACCACAGGTGCCACTCAAACCAATGCTTTGTTATTCCCAGGTTTGGGGATTGAAGAAGGACCAGGTTTCCCTCTCCTCTCCTTCCTCCAAGTCTCTGGGTGAGAAGGTACTTCCTAGCCACTTGTGCTCACACATTTTACAAAAACCTAGATACTCTTCCTCAATACTGCCAGACGACATACTGGACCCAAAATCTGGCCCAATTTGAGCCTCTGTCCACCCAGCTTGTGGTTCCTAATGAACCTCCCTCCGCACCCAAGGAGCTAGTCCCTGAGCAAAATCTGATTCCTCCCTATTGTTTTTCAGTTTGTTCCGTTCTGCTGCTTTTTGTCCTTCCAAATAGGAACTCTCATTCCTGTCAAGGACCTGTCAGAAATCCCTGTTTTCCTATGTAAAGGACACTAATGTTCTGTCAGAAATCCATGCTCTCCTATCAGCAGTCTGTTTTCTTGTCAGAAATAACCACTCTTCTTTTAGAAATCACCACCGGAAGTAAATGACTATTCTCTTCAGAAATCCTTGTTTTCTTGTCAGAAATTCACAAATATCCCGTTAGAAGCCAACATTTTCTGTCAGAAATGTCTGTTTTCCTGTCACAAACCAGTGCTCTCCTGTCAGAAATTCCTGTTTCCTGTCAGAAGTCATTTCTTTCCCATAGGAAATCACCATTCCTTGCCTGACTCCCCCTCTCCACAGGATATTCAAAGTTGTTTGTCATCCTTTGAATGGTAGCTTTCCTATAGGCCCTCAATGGGAGATAGGAAAGGGCAGGGCTGGCTGTTCACACATGTTTTGCCACATCTCTTGAGGTTCAATGCTGGGGCAATGGACATGGCAGAGGGGATGTCCACAGTCTCATGTGCCCTCTGGGGTAATTACACACAAGTTGTTTTTACTTGCTAGACCTTTCCTCATCTCTTTGTTAGAGGTGATAATATCATCTACTCTGCCTGCTTCACAGCATCATTTATTTATAGACCAACCACATTTCTGACTTTCAGAAAGTTGCTACCTTGTTTGAGGCACAGTATCTTATCCTGTAATTTCCACTCACTGTTGCTCCACAGAGCAAGTCTAATACTTCTTCCATACTACAGTCCTTTAACACCGCCCCTAAATCTTCTCTTACCTGAAAAAAAAAATGCTTCCAGTTCTCTAACATTGAGATTCAACATACTGAATTCCTTGTGTGAGCAGGTTTTCAGACTTGTTGCCAACCTGGCCAACTTCCCTGCCCCATTGTTCTAGTTTGTCTGGGTTTTCCTTGGAGTGTGCTCTGAGCAGCTCAGGGGAAAGCAAGATTATCACCTTCCTCCTTCGAAGGCAGAGTATTACCAGTAACACAGCCCAAGATTGCATGAGCTTTTACACCTTTGGTCAAATATGCCATATACTGTGTAGAATTTTCACAGCCAGAGGGTCCATTTATTTTAGTTTTTTTTTTTTTTCTATTGGATGTTTGCTATTTTCTTTGAATAAGTTTTGCATGTCCTCTTAGGTTAATTCCAAAATACTTAATGTTTTGGATTCCTCAGAGAATGAGTTGTCTTTTTTTCATCGCATTCAAATCCCTTCTAGTTCTTATGTTTGGAATCGAAAAATGGTCATTGTTAAACTGGTTTTCCTAGAATACTCTGTAGCTTTCTTGGGGTGCTTACCCGCTCTGTTTTGTGATGAGGACAGTTCTATAGTAACTTGTAGATGTGCTTCACCATTATCTTGGTGGCACCACTTGAAATCGGTAATGATACCATTTTAAGCAGGAGTTGTGCTGGCTACATCTAAGAGAGTACATCAGAGTACAAGGAAACGGGAGCAGGGTGATGCTATTGGTGGGGTAATCTTTCATTACTTCTGATTTCTATTTTTTAAAGTAAATAATTTAATAAGTTGGGTAGTTCGCTTATTAATAGCAACAAATTGCTTACCACATACTTCACAAGTGATCATAATCACATCAAAGTTGATTGAACCTGGCCTGGTGATTAAAACAGGCTTTTTTCTGAGTTGTACACTTTAAAATGTACAATTTTAAGCCAGGTGTGGTGGCTCATGCCTGTAGTCCTAGTACTCTGAGACTGAGGAGGGTGGATTGCTCTTGCTCAGGAGTTTGAGACCAGCCTGAGCAAGAGCGAGACACCCCCCACCCCTCTAAAAATAGCCAGGTGTTGTGGCTGGCATATGTAGTCCCAGCTACTTGGGAGGCTGAGGCGAGAGGATTGCTTGAACACAAGAGTTTGAGATTGCTGTGAGCTAAGACACCATAGCACTCTACCAAGGGTGACATAGTGAGACTGTCTCAGACTACCGGTCCTGCCACTGGAGATGGTACGGCTATGAGGGGCCGCCCAGGCCGGGCGTGGTGTTGGGCGTCTGGCCCACCTCTCCTGTCTGTGGGTGCCCAGGGTAAAGGCAGCAGTAATGCTAACGCTGGCAAGCAAACTGAAACGCGATGATGGTCTCAAAGGGTCCCAGACATCAGCCACAGCATCCAACTCCGCTTAGAGGGTTTCTGTGAGAGATAAGTTGCTTTTTAAAGAAGTTGCAGAACTTGAAGCTAATTTACCTTATACATGAAATGTGCATTTTCCTGATCCAAACAATCTTCATTGCTTTCAACTAACTATAACCCCAGATGAGGGTTACTACCAGGGTAGAAAGTTTCAGTTTGAAACTGAAGTCCCCAAAGCGTACAACATGGTGCCTCCAAGGTGAAGTGCTTGACCAGGATCTTGCACCCCAACATCACAGAGACAGGTGAAATTTGCCTAAGTTTACTGACGGAACACTTGATCAATGGGGCTGGCTGGGCTCCCATGTAAACACTGAAGGATGTTGCTTGGGGATTAAACTCTTTGTTTACTGATCTTTTGAATTTTGATGACCCACCGAACATTGAGGCTGCAAAGCGTCAACTGTGGGGCAAGGAGGACTTCTGGAACAAAGTGGACGACTACATCAAGTGTTATGCCAGATGATGAAGGGGACACGTGGAGGCCCACAGACTGGATGCAGCTTGTCTCCAACGTGAAGCAGCAAGAGGTGGCCCCTCTGCTCCTGTCCTCACACTCCTTCAGTTCCTCTGGATCATCCCAGCCCTGTGACCATGTTGTCCAAAGGAGATCATCTTCAGGACTACCCACTGTAGATGGAGAATTCAACATAACACAGCAAGAACACGTGTCTGGGCTTCTAAAGTGTTGTCTGCTTACCTTAACATGTTTACTTTTTTGAAATTGTTGTTGAAATTCTTGAGAAGTTGTAACTCAAAGTTGAGGCCAGAGCTTGCTTACCCTTTTCCCAAACAAAATTGGTTTCCTGTACAAGTGACACTAATGATATGTTCAGTGTAACTTGCAGATTGGCAATAAGAAACCTGCTACAAACTGTGAGAAAAACAAAAAAGACTCTGTCTCAAAAAAATAGATAAACATAAATAAATGCACAATTTTAAGGTATGTGAATTATTCCTTCCCTTTAACAACAACAACAAAAAAAAAAACAGGAAAAAATTTAAAAATAGACTTTGGAGATAAATAACTTGAATTTATGTCCCAGCTTTGCCCTTAATAGGCCCTGTAGTCTTGGGTAATTATAGTACAGTACTTGAGTTCTCTTAGATTCATCCTATGTAAAATGGGATTATGAATTGCCCTTTTTCATTCTGTTGATAGAGAAACTTCTCCTCCCCAACCATATAGAGCAGCTAATCAAAATATCGCATTCTCCTAGACACAATAATTGGCAGACCCACTCACATGGCCAGAGAAGCTCAAACAAGCTTATCAAGGATGGCTGATGTGGTTGTTGGATTGGAACAGAGCTCTGTCTTTTAAAAATTATAATATGTACGGCTCATGGGAGCCAAAGCTACTGGATTTCATCTTGCCCCATGGAAAGAGCATACTAGAGTGTGAAAACAATAACAGGGAAATGAAGGGAGAGAGGGACTTTGGGGAAATGAAGGGAGAGAGGACTTCTGGCATTGTTTGAGCACATAGCTGGCTCAGCATGAAGCTAGACAACTTGTGGTATTTTCATTTATGTATACCAATAATTCCCTTTTTTCTTAGGCTTGTTTGAGTTGGGTTTGTATCATCAACAACCCCAGGAGGCTTAACACAGAAATCTATTTCATCAGGCTGTTGTGAGAATGACTTGTGATAATACATGTAAAACATTCAATGCTTATGCATATGAGCAGGTTCTCTATCAAATTAAGCTATAGAAAAAGATATCAGGGAATTATTTTAATGCCTCATGATCTCTTGGGGTTAAAACAAATTCAATCACATACCCCTTCCACATTCTACCACATTCTACCTCCTACAACAACACGTGGTCAGAGGTGCTCGGGGAACTTGCACAAGACCAATTGCAAGATCCCTTAGGAAGATGCAAGGAGGTTCAGTACTCTTTACTTGCTAATGTAAGAATGTTGCCAAATACATTTTAGGATGATTTTTAGCCATAAGGCCTGAAATATAATTTAATGTCCAGAAAAATCAATTGAAATGAAATTTTTTCATTCATCAAGCATTCATGGGTTTTCTGAGCTTATGCTGTGCCCAGCACTAGAGAGACAAAGTGAGTAAGACTCTGTTCCTTAACTCAAGAAGGACACTGTCATGTAAGGACCTTAATATCTTACTCTTCAAGATTTCATTAGAGTTCAGATTCAAATATGGATTTTGGTAATCTTATTGGCCTAGGCACTGTGAAGGCAAGTTTGTTGGCATTGTCTTGACACTTGGTTATAACTTTCCTGTACTTCTACCTCCCAGAAATACCAATCTGGCTCAGGCACTGAGATAAGAGCCTTTATAAACTGATTTTCCCTTCACAAAGACAGACCCCCCCATAACAACCCAAGGAGTCCCTGACCCTCTCATTTTACAGATGCTCTTCTCTATGATGGAACTTGGAGCTGTGTGTGCAGACATGTGGAGCCCCATAAAGCACTGATTTTTTCCTCAACTATTTGGGAAAACATTGCTTTTATACTAACATCAATGTTAATAGATCATGGAGCAAAGTTCAAGATTGGAATGAATTTAAGAGTTATTCATTGTTTTCAAAAAAAGGTTTATTGGCTACTTACTATGTGCCTGCACTGTCCCGGGCCCTTGGAGATCAGTGAATAATGTCTTCATGGAGTTCTCATTTTAGTATAAAGAAACAAAAAACATGTATTATTTCAGATGTTGACTAGTGCCATAAATAAATATGGGGCAAGGAAGGAGACTTTAAGGAAAGTCCCCTTGCTGGGGACTTTGTCCAGCTTGCAGAGTCCACTTCTGGCCTTACTATCAGATTCCTTGGACCTCCTTCTCTGTGACTCTGCCACAAAGGTTACCAGGTCAGGGCATGGAGTTGGGGGTGTCAGGTGGATATTAACCAGGAAATGACCTAGCCTAAAAGATGCCTCTTGAGTACCCAAAGAGGAGATGGTGAGGGAGAGGAGGCAGTAAGCTCACCCACCCAGAGGTACCTCCCAGCACAGAACCTACACCTACGGGTTGCTAGTCAGGGCTTGAGCCCTCTTCGGCAGGCTTCTGTCTCTTTATTTCCAGATCCTCACATAATACAGTCCTCACCTGAGTTTCTCAGATGCCAGATGGCTGCCCTGGGGAACTTCCTTCAGATAATCACTCATTTTCACTGGCCAAACTTCATCAGCAGCTCTACCATCAAGCTCTTTCCTCTTCTAGCCAAAGGCAGCCCTGTTCTTCCTCACTGTCCTACCCCCTATGGCTACAAAGCTTTACAGTTTGCCAAACACTCTCCTGGTCATGCGCTGTGGTGGTTTCTCATACCTCCCTCTTGCAGAACCCAGGAGATTAAGGCAAATCAGAGATGGAAGCCTGATGAGCAGTGGGATGGAGGAGCATCCTGTGCACAGGACAGGCTGTGAGCCAGAGGTCAGGCACCTGCTGAGCTTGTTCTAACAGACTGCTAGGCCTTGCCCCTAGAGTTTCTGATTCAGCAGATCTGGGATGGGGCTCCAGAACCTGCATGTCTAGTGGATTCCAGGTGCTGCTGGTGCTGCTGATTCTGGAACCAGACTGAGGTCCATGCTGCAGGCCAGCTAGTGGGGCAGGATACACTTGCCTTCTGTGCCACTAGCCTCTCCCTGGGCTCTGCTCTTCCCTCTAATTTGTGGACCCTTCTCTCCCTTCACCTTCTTCCCTTCTGATTTTTTTCCCCTAACCTCTAAAAACATGCTTTTGGAGTGTGATCTGAAAATAAATTATACTAAGTTGCAAATGGTTGGTCAAAGCTATCATCCTTTTCAGGAAAATTTAAATTATAACTGTCCAATATCCTCCAAAGCTAAAGAAAAAACTTTGAGGGTGGACTTCAGGGATCAGCTAGAGGATAGTAGCTGTTTGGGGGGTCTCTTACCCTCTCCTTGTGCCTATGGGGGAATGTCTCCCACCCAGCCTGGATAAGAATTTAGATTCTTTGTCCCTCTTCTCCAGAAGCAGTGAGGCAAAGATGCCGCACTACTGAAGAGAAGAGTAACTAATGTTGGTAATTAAACCCCTCAAGGACACAATATTCTCCATGTTTTCTGTGTTCTGGTTGTCTGTTGCTTTGGTAGAAAGAAAGAAAATCTGTTGAGACAGGATCTGATTCTCTTGCTGATGGAGGCCCTGCTGTGGTTGCATCAGGGCCCAGGTCTGTCTCTGAAGAATAAACTGACCAGATTTTAAACAATAAGGCAGCAGCCCTCTCAGTTTAAAATGAAGGAGTGGGAGGGTTTAGAAGTTGGGGGAGGCTATGGAAAGAAGACGCTGGAAAAGGAAGTGAGTAGAGGGAGGTCAGTAGTGGCCAAACTTCTTATCTGTCCAAAATTTTCCCCTGAGCACTTGCCCTTTAATCCCAAGAGGCATCCCTTGGCCTCCCTTCCTCTTACCTTCTCCTGAAAAGCAACATTGAAAAGAATGAAAATGCTGGTGTGAGAAGCTGTGTGACCTTGGGCAAACTGCCTAACTTTTTAAAGCCTCAGTTTATCTGCAAATTGATAAGAATATATACACCCCAAGAGTTTTCTGGGGACCACTGCCTCATTGCTCAGAGGATGACATTTGTTTCTGAGATAATCTGAGGTTCCTTCAGGGTCCTGGACAGGCGTCCTCTCTTCTGGATAGCAGCACTTCTTTTCACTGCTGCTGTCTCATTGTGGGCCACCTTCCTATACCCCCCAAACACCTGATAAAGCCTCCCGGACAGGCATGACATCTGAGAGGTAACTCAGAAGAGTCTCCTCTTTCCCCACAGCCCTTGGCCCTTCAGCCTCCATAAAATGCCACATCAGGCCCATGCAGATTTCCATCCTGAAGGGTGGGGTGATTTCAGAGACTAAAAACAAAACCTGAGCACCAGCCTATTTGGACTTTTTCCTGCATCTCACAAAGACAGACTTAGATCTTCATAAGGAGGCCCCACTTAGGTGCCAGCTCTACTCCTATTTTTTTGTTTTTATACCTCAAGCGCAGAGGCATACTCTCCTCTTTGGTCTCTGGAGGACTGTTTTTTGTGTTCATTATTCATTTGCTTTTTCCTCCTTTTATCGCCTCTTTTATTCATAATCATGGGTTTGATGTGTATCTTTTTGTGTATTTCTTGCAAACTACTGGTGGTACTTTCATGATCATAGCTCGCTGCAACCTCAAACTCCTCAATTCAAGCGGTCCTCCTGCTTCAGCCTCCTGAGTTATTGCTACTACAGGGGCCTACCACCATGCCTGGCAAATTTAAAACAATTTTTTTTATAGAGACTGGTTTTTTTGGCTTGGCGCCTGTGGCTCAAGCGGCTAAGGTGCCAGCCACGTACACCTAAGGTGGCGGGTTCGAATCCCCAGCCTGGGCCCGCCAAACAACAATGATGGCTGCAACCAAAAAATGGCCGGGTGCTGTGGCAGGCGCCTGTAGTCCCAGCTACTTGGGAGGCTGAGGCAGGAGACTCACCTGAGCCCAGGAGTTGGAGGTTGCTGTGAGCGTGATGCCATGGCACTCTACCCAGGGGGACAGCTTGAGGCTCTGTCTCAAAAAAAAAAAAAAAAAAAAGAGAGACTGGTTTTTTCTGTATTGCCCAGGCTGGTCTCAAGCTCCTAGTCTCAAATGACTGTTCTGCCTTGGCCTCCCAAAGTTCTGGGATTACAGATGTGAGGTGCTGATGTGTTTGTATTTTATATAAATCGTGTCATATCATATGGTGCATTTGTTTCTCCCTTCTTCCATCTACCACTGTGCCTTTAAGATCCATCCATGTTGCTGTGTGCCCATCTACTCTCCCCAAACACACTTCAGGTGACCGGTGACCTTCCCTGATACAGATAGCAGTGCTGCAGTGAGCTGCCTCTGACAACTTCCACACTCTCCACTCGGACGCACTTGTTCTTGAATTTGTCAGTGCAGTCTCTAATCTTTGTCTGAAAACTCACACAGACCTCTCTGTCCTTAGATCTTTCTTGAGTCCTGAAGAGCCCAATGACACCAGGTAGCATAGAAACAAACATTGATGTTTGTGCCATTCTGTCTCAAAGGACCCCAGAGTCTCAGACAATAGAAGCCTCTTATGTGAGTTTTCATATCAGGCCTTAGTACTTCCTTTGATTGGTTGGCTAGCTGATGAAAGCACATTTCCCAAAAGAAAACACTTTTGTCCCCCTTCAAAACAGGACAGTCTAAACCCATAATGGATATATCCTTCGTTGGCAACACATTTACCCTGCTCTTGAAGTTGTATTGAAGAGATTTGGGGTTCTTCTGGGTGGTGGCAGGGGTGAGGGGGAAGGCTCAGTGAATTCTGCTGGCATCTCAAAAGAACTTGCTTGACTTTTTCATGGCTGCTCTGGAATCTTATGGGGAAGGGCATTGGCCTCAATTAAATTTTTAATCAATAATTGCCTTCTAGTCGAAAAGGACTCAGTGGTTTACCAGTTCCTCTCAAGCAGGACTTTGATAGGATTAAACAGTGCTCACTGGACGGTATCTATTATCATTGGGTAAGCAGATTAAAATGTTATGGATTTCCTAACATTCACATCCTTCTTGTCCTTCTTCTTTCCTCTGGCTATGCCCTCAACTTCCTCAGTCACACCATCTCTTCCTGGAGGTCCACAGGGGCTGTCTGAGCCTCAAGGAGCACTGCATCAGGAGCAGGGGGTCCTGGCCTTTTCCCAACCTGCCTTCACATATCTGGGCTGTTGGATCATGTGTCCTGGACTAGGGCTTAGTTTTCTTTTAAAAGGGGGCGGAGGGTAGGGTTAGAGATCTGAGGCCTCTAGCTTCTCAGTGTCTGTGTTTTTACCAAGGTGCTGGCATTCCTTTGGCATTTGCCTTCTCCCTCTTCATTTCAGCCATGACCCCCAGTGATCACAGCCCTCCACAATCCCTCATGTCTCTCTTCCCCCGACTCTTTCTGAGGACCTGCTCCATTTCTCACCTCTCTCCCTTGCTCATAGATGACACCTTTCCCTCAAGGAATCTCCACCCACCTCTAGTCTCCCTCACTGAAATGACTGTTTCAGGTGCATCTGCTCTTTCTCTCTCCCTCTCCTGACACTCCTTCAGTCTCATGTCCTCTGAGATTCTCAGCAGGAAGTAGAAGCTGAGTATACATGGAAGCCACTTGCTTTGCTCTAAGCTACCCCAGATTCTTGGGACTTCCTTAATTAGGAGTAATTCTGGGCTACACTGGAGCTGTCATAGTCTTGCAGGGTCCCAGGATCCTCTAGGGCTGCCCCAGACCTGTTCCTTGAGTTTAAGGCAGGGACCAACAAATCTCTTCTATTGGAGACTGCTACGCCTCTCAGCCTTTCCCCAGTCAGATCATGCGCACAAGGATTTGTTGTCTTCTAAGAACTATGGGCTACCGCCTTTGTCTAAGCTCATTCATACATTCTTTCATGTGCTCACTAATTCATTGAATGCAGGGAGAAATACATCAAGGATGCTAATGCTAAGAGAGATCTGCTGCAGAGACTGAACCTTCCAAATCTCACAGTGAGAGGGGACACAGATAATAATGGCTGGAGACCTGTAGACAGGACCCATCCCCTTCTACCACACACGGTAGTAGAAAAATAGGGACCTGAGGACAGGTCATGGTTGGGGGAGGTTTGTGTGAAGCCTTTTACTGAAGCTATGACCACTAGATTCTTCACAAGTCACTCATTTCCTTAGACACAGTGACAGAGCAAAACACAAAAATCAATAGGATAAAAATGACAGAGGATTGTGTAATGATAAATGAGCATATATATCAACTCACTCTTCTGTCTGAGCTCTCTGCCCTTCCATGCCACCTTGCCTTCCTTTCCTCTTAAAAACCCATCTTGCTGCAATTCACAGGGAAGAATAAGAGCTGGGAGGCAACCAGAGGGGATCTAGCATAGTGCACAAGGGGACCCTTTTGCACAAGCCAAACAGGGAGACGTCCTGTGTTCTTCATGTAAGACACAGATTGCAGTACTTTCAGACTTGTGTTATCTTCAAACCACATCCATTTGCTAGATATCAATTTTTTTTTTTTTTTGAGACAGAGCCTCAAGCTGTCCCCCTGGGCAGAGTGCCGTGGCATTACAGCTCACAGCAACCTCCAACTCCTGGGCTCAAGTGAGTCTCTTGCCTCCGCCTCCCAAGTAGCTGGGACTATAGGCGCCCG
>CAUYTI010101727.1:0-20954 GCA_963575145.1 Galago senegalensis | reverse complement strand
TGTGAATCTCTCTAAATGTAGAATATAAATGTCTTAACACAATAACTAAGAAAAAGACATGAAGGCTATGTTAACCAGTGGATGAAAATATTTCAAATTGTATACAGAAACAGTACACTGCACCCCATGATACTATTAATGTACACTGCTATGATTTGATAAAAAAAAAGATGTAAATAAAGGAAGCTACACATGTATATGCCTTGTTTTTGAATGGGAATACCCAACCTAGTAAATGTCTATTCTCCCCTCTATTCTAGTTCAAGACTTATTATATAGCTACAGTAATCAAGATGTTTGGTACTAATGGAGGGGCAGACATATGAATCAGTGGCACAGGATAGACAATCAAGGAATAGAACCACAAAAGTACTACAAACTAACTTCTACAAAGGTGCAAAAAGAATTCAATGGAAAAAGGACAACACTGTCAACAAATGGTGCTGTAGCAATTGGATATTCATAGGAAAAAAAGAATAAAACTAAACTGAGTTTCAGATATTATGCAAAAATTAACTTAAAATAGATCACAGATTTACATGTAAAATATAAAACTGTTTACAAGAAAACACAAAGGAAAACCTATGGGACCTAAGGCTGGGTGAAGCATTCTTAGACATGACAACAAGAGTGAAATCCATAAAAGAAAAAACTGATCTCTGGAATTCAAAATCAGAACTTTTGCTCTGGAAAAGATTCTGTTGGCGGAATGGAAGGACAAACTGCAGACTAGGAGAAAAGTATTTGCAAACTATACATTTGACAAAGCACTTAATTGTAGAATATATGAAGAAACTCGAAATTCAACAGTAAAAAACAAATAGTCCAATTAGTGAATAGATTAAAAACATGAAGAGAGTTTTCACCAATAATATATCCCTTAGCCAATCTCAAAATGTTACATATTGGATGACTCCATTTATATAATATTCTCTAAATAACAGATTTATAGAGATAGAGAGCAGATTTGTGGTTCCCAGGGGCTGGAGGTGGGGGGAGAGGAGTGGATGTCACTAGGAGGGAGAGGAAATGGTTTTTACCCCAATGGTGGTGTTTACAGGAATCTCCATGAGTGATAAAGTGACTCAAATCTCTCTCTCTCTCTAGCTTTCTCACACACACACACATGCGCACACACACGTCATACAAATGTCAATTCCCTAGTTTTGATACTTTTACCATAATTCTGTGACATGTACATGGGATTGCTCTGTATTAGTTTTGCAACTTCCTGTGAATCTATAATTATTTTCAAAATAGCAAGTTTTAAAATGTATATCTAAAATATGCAGCTCCCTCATTGGTCACAATGATTTAAAGTTCTGAACTTCCTATACGCTATGTTTGGACATTGTCAGTGTGGGTCATGGTTTTTGGAGAAAGCACCATGCCTCTTTGAATCAGGTGTGTTTTGATTTTTCACATTAGCACCTGATAATTTGAAGGATGTACTAAACAAACACTGCTTTAAAGTAACTTATGTGTCACTTCTGTTGAAGGTAAGGCAAGACAAATGAGTTCCAAGGTACTCTAAGGTCCCCAACAAACCCATGTCTGTCCCTTGCTGCCATCTGTACATATCTGCATCCACAGAGCTCAGCCGTGGCTTGCAGGCCTAGCATCTAGCACTGTACAAGGGCTGTCACTGAGAGGTGACAAGCAGGTAAGAGGGTTTACTGAGTGCAAGAGCTTTTGAGCATTTGTGGATGCAATCAAATATTTGAAAGTTTGAAAATTTTTCAAATGACCAAACTGTATATGAAAACATTAGAGAAAGAATTAAATAGAGACAGAAATAGAACTGTAATAGTACAGACCAGATGAGTTCATTAAAAAGAACTATTGGACCTAAAGAATGAATACTCAGGACTAATCAACTGTAAGCATGAGACCAGCAAAACCCCTGCTGTGACCAGGAGTTGAGGCAAACCCAGACAACCTGGTGACCACAGCCCGGCAAGCGTCAGAGGCCAAGGCAGGTCCTCAAACAAATGTGAACTGTGTCAGGCCTCCCCCACCCTGCTCGGTGAGAGCTGCCCTGGGGAACTCCAGAGACCATAATTTACTGCCCACCCAGGACATCGTCTGCCTCAGGGTCCTCAGGATGAACTCAGTGTCAAGGAGTGGTATACTCAGTTAAAGACAAAGAACTTCTCTAGAGAAAGCTGTTTATCAATCAATATTAAGGTCTGCTAGGAAGGTAGAAGTTGGGCCTAAGAATTCTGCCTAAGATACTGAAAAGGGTACAATAAAGTCTTTCTTACATTTTATCCTTTGGCTGAAGAAGACAGATTTTGGTGGCTGTTATGTGTGTTTATTTTACAAAAGGAGGAGGTGTGAAGGGCGGGGTGGGGGGGAGGCTAGAGAGAAAGAGGACAGGCAGGCACACCTGACACCACCTGGTCAGAAGGCAGAGAGGTCAGGGCCAGACCAAGAAGCAATGCTCTGAGCTCAGAGGCAGTGCTGTCTGCACAAACCAGAGAGGGTGGTGGGCTCCCTGCTCCCCACAATCTGGGGAATCTGTGGCGGTTGCCACCTAGAGCTGCGTGCCTCGCAGAACAATGGTGTGGCTGCTGGTAAAGCCATATAACAGGGCTCCCCTGATGTGGCTCACATGGGGGGACAGTGAACAGACCCCACAACCTCGGCCAGCCTTTAAGAGATGGAAGGTTGTTAGAAGAGTGGACTGAGAGCTGAGCAGGGAAGACTGGAGTGGAGCTGCTGTAATTTGAGCATCACCGAGCCCATACTCTTAGTTCCCAGTGAGAGGTATGCACAAAGCCACCCTGGACTGTCAGGACTAGGCAGTCAAGCTGCTTATTTACAGAACCTGCCCTGTGACATTCTGTCCAGGCCTCCGTCTGCCTCTTTCAAGGTGTTCACCTCAATTGAGAAAATGAAGGAGGAGGAAAAGAAGAGAGGGGGGAGGGATGAAGGGACAGGAAGGAAAGAAGAGGAAAAGGAAAGACACCAGTTCATCTCTCCTGCCAAGCAAGTGCCTGGCACAGTCTTAGCATGGACACAGTGGGGTGGATTGAACTGAAGGGCTTGTCACCCACACCTGCATCCTTAGAGCCTCAAACACTGACCAATGGAATTGTCCATGTGCTTCCCTGGGAATGGGTTAGGAAAGCCCCACTGACACCCTCTCCCCAGGTTCAAAGCCGGAAAAGGTTCAGGTAATAAATCTAAAGGTAAGGAAGACGGTCAACCTGGAATGCTGTTCTGAGGGGTCACCGGTGCTCTCCACTGCCGCAGTGGGTGCTGACGCCCTAAAGGTGAGGAAGACGGTCAACCTGGAATGCCGCTCTGAGGAGCTCTCCACTGCCGCAGCAGGTGTGGCACCAGAACCCACGTACTTGTGCACCTCACTACCCCTCCTCTGCGGGGTGAGACCCACAGGTTGTCCCCTGCTACAAAAGGGATCTTGTGGTGCTCTGGGGAACACAGCTGGGAAGTGAGTCGAGCTCTTGCCCAGGCTCAGGCAAAGAAAGCAGTGCCCTGAGGAGATGGTGGTGTGGTGGGGGAGACAAGAAGTGTACAGATGTGGGACATGCTTGTGGACAGAACAAAGGTTTTGTCCATGTGTGTCAAGCAGGTGGGAGGAGTCAGGGGTTATACTTGAATCCCAGCAGGGTCCCTGGGTGATGGGGTCATTCATGGGACAGAGGCCACAGACTAAGAAGGGCAGTGGAGAGTTCAAGCTGGGGAAAGCAGAGTGCTGGAGAAAGTAGCTTTGTGGTCCCAAGGTTTGACTATAAAAGCCTGCAAACAGCAGGAAGGGTTAATGAGCCCCCTTCCCTCCCCCAACTGTCCATAGCTTGTCCACACATTACCTCATCTATGGACTAGTCTAGAAGATACTAGCACTCACTCACCTGTTCATGGCCATTGCTTCTGATCGATTTTCTGCTTTGAATGCACTATGCTCAGCAGGACTTGGAAGACCATAACAAGCAGCATGGAATGGGAGACCTCTGGGGAGGGATTGTCCACGTCCTCTGGACCCTTCTCTCTCAGCCAGGCCACTAAAAGTTGTTGTGTGAGGCTGCCAGGACGTGTCTGAGTCAGGTGCCCTGGGCAGTTCCAGGCCTCACAGCGGCAGGATGAGAAGGAGCATTGGAGACAAAACAACACTTTCTTGATTTCACTTCCTTGGTAGAGCTATCCTACTTGATGTTCCTTCCACTTCACAGTTTTAATTTTCGAATCTCCATTGCCTGATTTTCCTTCTCTTAACCCTGATGTTCCCTGGGGCTCAGTCCTCAGACCTCACCTCACCTGCCACCCCCAGCAGCCCTGTCCTTCTCAGGTGCCACCTGATGACAACCCTCACCCCCACCTACCCACTTGCATCTCCCCTGGGAAATCTCATGGGCACCTCCGGGAGAACAGGTGCAATTAGCCACCTTCAAACCTCCTCCCTCACAGGCCCTAGTGCCAATAAATGCGACACTCTCCATCCTGAGTGTGGTGTGCCCACAGGAAACGTCCTGACACTGGCTTGTCCCGGTAGGAGCCCCAGCCCTCAGCAAATACACCTGATGCCCTCAGAGCCTCTCCTGTGCTCCTCTTCCCACCACATCTAGGGTTACCCACTGGCCAGTTTAGCAGGAAAAGGACCATGTAAGTCAAGAGAGGCCCACCCCCTGGAGCCCCCAGATTCTCCTTCCCCTCCCCTGTTGGAGGGTAGCACAGCACAATGTAGAATTAGAGCCAGTCTTCAATTGTGGGGCTTACCAGGCCTGCTCCTAGTACCTCCTTAACCATGGGGTCTCTGCTCACATCTGCTCTTCAGAGATCTGCTGCCTGGCTGCCCCTCTCATGACTTGTCCCTCTCTATCCCCTAACATGGCATTCACTGTCACCTGGCCTCCTGTCCATGTGGCGTGTTCTTCTGTCCTCTCTGCAGGTATTAACTATCTCCCCCTCCAGGGGATGCCTCTCTGAGGAGCTGCCCCTAACCCTGACCCTGACCCCATGTGCTCCTTTACTGCCACCCCCAGCACCGAGGACCATCCTGGCACAGAACAGGTATTCACTGGTGTTGGTTGAATGAGTATTCAACAAATTAAAGAATGTACTTGAACAAGCAAAACCACAAATGTAGTTCAGAGCTTGGTGGGTGCTGAGGTGATGCACAAAGCCCTGTCCAAGCAGTTCTGAAATCTTGCTGGGCCGTAGCTGTAGACAGGCCTCCTCCCTGGCACTGGAGTGAGCCGTGTGCTAGGCTGGCGGCTCCCGCTCCTGCCTCCAGAGCAAGTGCTTTTCTCTCGCACCCCTGCCCCCGCCCCCAGCGTTGCTGAGTGGGGGCCCTAAAGTGTTATTTGTCTTTGTGACTGTGAGGAGCCGGCACAGGGAAAGTGCCCTGACCACATGCCTGGGTCTCGTAGGTAACACCTGCAGGTGAGGATGGGGACCCCTGGCTGCTATGACCTTGCTCCTGTTTTGTATGTTGGGCTGCTGTCAGCATGAGGCCCTCAGACCTGCTGGGTTTCTGGTTTATTTGCTCCTAGTCAGTTCAGCATCCTAGGAACACAGCTGAAGCCCTGCTCAGACTTGATTTTTAAGCCTGAAAATACGCACCCTGAGTTTATTACCACTGTGATTGACTCATCCCTCTCTTTCAATTTGATATAACCTTTTAGGCCGTCCTTCCTGGTAGGCTTAGTGGGAAAGTGGTGTCACAGCCCAGTATCTGCCTCTGGGCTAGAGTCCCTGACTGGGATGGTCACAGCGACACCGGACCCATCTCCTGCTAGAGCTGCTGACCAGAGGCCCCTCCCTCTTGTCCCGCTGGGGCTACGGTGAGGCCCTCACTGTAGAAGACTGAGGAGCCCCTCTCCCTCCTTCTCTGTCTCCCTCTCTCTATCTCTCTCTGTCCCTGTAACTCCTGCTGTCTTTAACTCTCTGTCTCTGTCTTTCTGTCTCTCCATCTCTCTCCCTCTCCTCTCTCTCATTATCTCTGTCTCTTTCCCCCTCCATTTCTCCTTCACTTTCCCCACACTCCCATGCTGGGTGTCCAAGCAGCATTCTAGCCCTTGCTAACACACTCATAAGATCTGCCTCCTAAGGAATCACACAGTTTCACGAGCATTTAGCCCTGGCTTCAGAAGGGACACCTGCAGTCCAGGCTGCATCAGGCCTCCCCCTTCCTGCATCACCACTAAGCATGGCTACAGGTGGAGTATGGAATTTCAGACACCACACTCGGCCTCTGCTTCTTACTGAGGGCAGCGTGACAGTGGCATAAAAAACACGCACATCTCACCTGCACATGAGTCCTGAGTGAAAGGTGTTATGAGTCCAGAACCCTCTGAATGGGCCCCCTGAATGGGCACCTCTGCTGTTCCACCTTCTGTATGTGGAAGTGGCACTATGGGGAGGGAAGAGGCAGTGACAGGCACACTGGGACAGAGGGAAGTGCCCTCACCCTCCACTCACGTCCTCTACACAAGGCCTGGTCACACGACCACATGTGGCCTGGCATTGTGGGATCTGAGTGGTATCCAGCCAAAAGTAGGGGTTCTATTACTTAACAAGGAGAGCTGATTTTGGTGGTCAATTTGCAATTCCTGCAATATATGGCACAAAGAAAAATTAAATAAAGAGCACACCTCTAATTCTAGTTGTTATTTGGAAAGCCAAGATTTATTCTAGGTTTAAAGCACGTACAATTTCAATTAACAAACAGTTGTACATGTTTATGGGGTATAAAGTGAAGCTTCATCATGAGTATATTGTGGAGTGATTAAATCAGGCTAATTAATGAAGTAAATAAATCAAGAAAGAAAGCACCTACAATTTCAAGATGCGAGTTACAGCCCCATCACACTTCATGTGTGGTCAACACATGCTGACACACACACTGTGGCGTGGTGTCCACCACACTGCCCAGCACAGTGGAGGACTGAGCTCAGCTCCCCTCCCCCCAACAAAGTCTGGCCCCTGGCAGGCACACATTCAAAACAGGAAGATTTCTGGAGAGTCTTTAGCTCTTCCAAATGACAAAGCTCTTATTTATGGTACCCACTCACCCAGCCCTTCCCAGTGTGGTGCAGGCATCCTGACCCACCTGCCATCTCACCACCCCTCTCTTGGTGGCTCAGGAACAGGCAGAGTCCCTGTAAGGGACCCAGCAGTGGGCCTTCAGGCCTGGGCCTGGGAACAAATAGAGCCCTTGGCTAAGTTTGAGATTCTAAGAGAAGATTGAAACCTGGGCTTCAGAAAATGTCTCCCCATGTGCAGGCAGTCAGGCAAAATTGGAGCAGAAACACACCTGTGGCCACAGAGCTGTGTCTGTGGAGTGGAGAAGCATGTGAGAGAAATGGCCTGTGTCCTGCAGGGCTGCAGGAAGCTCACTCACAGGGGAGGGCACCGGCCAGTCTGAAGGTGGTGAGGACAGGTTGCACAGCAAAAGCCGAAAACCCCCAGGACCTGAGACCAGACTGGACCACAGGCCTCTGCTGGAGGGGGAGGCAGCAGCAACCAGACCCAGGAGGACGGCCAGGGGCCCCCTCAGGGCTTCATTATCCCCCATTATACCTCTGTTGTGACACTGTGCATTGTACCCCAGAACAATAAGAAAAATAAGACGATGGAGAGAGACAGACTGACTACTATCAATCTGCTATCAATCCCATAATGGGGAAGGGGAAAAGTTCAGTTGAGACATAGAAAAATAGATTTAGGGCCAATATGGAGAGCTAAGTTGATACCAAAAAATTCCTCTCGCTGCTTCCTGCACATAGAAAATATAAACATAAGACATTGACATGGAACCTGGGTGGGTGAGACTGTGGAAGAAAGAGCCATCTCTCAACCTCAGGCTTCGTGTTGCTTGTGCATGCTAAAAATTAAACGAGCCACCAAAGGAACAGAGTCAGGAAGTAAGTCCCAAACCAATGGAGGGAGAAATGAGTGAAATGAACATGATCAATCCAACAGGTGTAAGGAGGGAGGAAAGAGAAATAAGAGAGAGACTTCAAAAAATATGGTAAATATGTTCAAAACGATGAGTAGAAATTATAATGTAAATGCATGGAACTCTTCTGTTAGAAAGCAGAGACCATCAAGTGGAATTAAACAAACACGTCAATTCAGTGCTTCCTACACGGCTGTCATCTTGGCCCCAGCTTCTAGTGGTCATTTTTTCCTGTGTATTGTGACTGTCCTGGTTCTTTGTATGAGAGTCACATTGGATTGTAAACTGTACCTTTTGTGTACTACATTATGTAACTCAATGCCTTTAAATTCTACAGAGAACATTGATTTTCTTTTTTTTTTTTTTTTTTGCTTTATCAGACTACCTACTTGGTTCAGGTGTAAGTTCCAACTGGTCTGTTGGCTTTGGTCCAAAGAAAAGTTCCATTTTAAGAACCCCTGCAGTTCTGTCTGGATCTGCCACACACATGTGGCACTGCCCAGGGGTTCATCTGGGACACAGGCACCAGTTGTTAGCCTAGTGGATTAGACCCACACATGTGCGGTGCAGGGATGAGCACAGAAGTTCATAAACATCACGACAGGGTCAATTCCCTGAGCTCCTTCCTCACCATGAGCTTGCTGGCATTTTCTAGATACCTGAAGTCGTTCTGTTTTTCCTCTCACTATAAATCTGGGACATTAGCTGTCCTGTTATTATGCTGTGTATTCCCATGACTGTACCCACATCTGAGCCCAAGCAGCAGGAGGAGCAGCAGAGAAAAGATTCCTCTATTAAATTCAAAATACAGTTGTGACACTTATTTTCTGTGGGAACAAATGTAAGGGTTATTGACCTAGGTCAAGGGCAAACAGGAAGTCACCTTCCAGGAAGAGACACCTTCTTCCTCGGCACAATGGGCCGAGACAACAGGGAAACAAATGGAGCACACACATGAATTAGTCTGCTGCAGTGGACGAGAGTGGTGAGAACATGACAGCACAGTGGCATTTGGTGACAGACCTGAGGTGTCAACATGACGATCACAAGTGCATTTTTAAAAATATATGTGACAGGTGTGAACATTTCTAACTTGCCAGAGCCCATGCAAGGAAGAGGCAGATACACCACGAGTTGATTTTTTTTTTTTTTTTTTTTTTTTTTTTTGCAGTTTTGGCCAGAGTGAGACTTAAATCTGCCACCCAGTGTATATGGGGCCGCCTCCGCACTCCTTGAGCCACAGGTGCTGCCCATGAGTAGATTTTTTTAAAGTATTGGATGTAAGCAAGTACAGAGATTTCCGCTTATGAGGGTCCCACTGGAGCTCCACTGTTTGCCCATTTCCACAGCTCTAAATGGAATAAGATAGCATCCAACTCAGGGCTGATGTGAGGATTGAGAGAATTCTGGCAGAGCACCCAGAACAGGCATCGGGAGGCATTACCTTAAATATCTTAACATAGAGACAATCAATCTATTTACATTTTTGAATCCCATGTTATGAAACTGGAGTGGCTACTTCTGAATACACTCTTCTTGAATACAGCAGACCTTGACCATTGATTTTCCATGAGGCTTCATTAGACAAGCACACAGCTTGTGATGAAAATTCTCTGACTCTGATGATGAAGGACAAGAAAACTCAGAAAGGAACCCAGGATTGGAAAAAAAATAGAAAACCTAGAGAGAAACTAAAAGAAGATGATAAAAAGAGGAGAATGAGAAATACAGAGGTTTAAAAAAAGATAATAAACAGCTCTTCTTTCTATGAATTAGAGAACCTTGCAGCATTTTCAAGAAACCAGACTAATGTGAGAAATGTTGGCTATTTTTGAAAAAAGGTTGTTGATGTCATCTTGTCACCCTTCAGCATGGCAGGCACTTATCTTCAAAGTGCTAGGCTTCTGTTTTGAGTTTTAATTAAGAAGCAAAAACCAAAAAAATGTCATCATGCTTAGCATTTAAATTTAAGAGGGGATGGATAAATTCATACCTGATGGGTACAGTGCACACTATCTGGGTAAGGGGCACACTTACAGCCTTGACTCAGTCGGTACAAACACAAAGTAATTAAACAAAACATGCATCCCCCCTCCCATATTATGAAATCTTAAAATAATAATAAAAGTGCACAAAATTAATATACTGTATTAAAAAATCAAGTTGCTTTTCTTCTCTGACTTTTCTGTCATTTATATTTATATTTTTAAAACTCATACATAGAACAAAAGTGCTTTAGTTTTTTAAATGCCCCATTTTTATCAGTAAAATTGTGTAAATCTAGAATTATTTAATAAAAGTTAAAAGAAACTGGAGGAATCAAAAATCAGCTGGCTAACTCACTTTGTGTTTTTCTAATTTTGAACACAAAATACTTCAGAGATAGTACCCAAAGTTATTAAGTACTAAAATATGAACATCCCCCAAAGAGATCAGAGTAAATATACTTTTATCCGGATGTTAAATTGTTTGAAAATGCCCTGAGATTTTGACTGAGAGAACATTTCCTCACACACACCGTGATACAAATAGGTTGCTATAAATATTCACAAAGAGAGCGCTGTTATTAATTCGGTCCTTTTTAAGCCTCTTTAAATTGATACTACCTTAATTCTCACCAATAAAAATAATCCTGAGGGACACATCCTTTTCATTTATAAAACAGTATCAAAACTACTCCATAACCAGAAAACCACTCAATCTTTTTAGAGTCTGCAAAAAGCCATGTGATTTCAATTCACTAAGTAAAAATAGAAAGTTAAAAGAGCAAACCTATAATAAAGTTTTATTTTTATAAACAAATATGTATATCTTTATTAAGTGAAACATAGAACACCAACATTGAAATGTAGGTATTATGATTGACTAATTTAATAAATATGTATGTTATAATTTTAGAGACATTTATTACTAAGATAAAGGGGTAGATTTTAGTATACTTTTTATTTTAGAATAGTAATAGACATACAACATTTTGGGAAGATGATACAGAGTTTCATATTCCTTATATCCACGTTCCCCTATTATATTACTATATTACACATTATATATGTGTTTTATATGTAATACAGTATGTATTATGTTATATTCCACATTTCATATTAGTAGGGTTCAACTAATAAATCAATATTGACACATCATTGCTAATTGAAGTCCATGCTTTATTTGGACTTTCTTGGTTTTTATCTACCACCCTCCTCCCTTTCCAGGCTTCTATTCAGAATAATATATTACCTTTAGTCGTCATGAGTCCTTGGGCTCCTCTTGGCTGTAATAATCTCTCAGAATTTTCCTTATTTCAATTGACCTTTAAAATTTTGAGAATTGGTCAAGTACTTTGTAGAATTTCCCTGAATTGGGCTTTGTCTGATGGTTTTTTCATGATTACACCAGGTTTTTGTAGAAAGACTACAAAGTGTCATTCTTGTCACATCATATCAAGGGCATGTATGATCAGTATGACTTATTACTTATGATGTTGACCTTGATTACCTGGCTGAGGTCATATTTGTCAGGCTTCTCCACTGTCAAGCTCCTATTTTTTCCTCGCTTTCCATATGGTGCTCTTTGGAAGGAAGAGCATATCCCAGACATAAGAGTCACTCCCCACCTCCCTGAGGCCAGAGTTTCTCCATAAATTAATTGGAATTCTTCTGCATGAGAGATATATCTCTTCTCCCCATTTATTTATTTATTCAGTCCTTTGTTTATATCATCATAGATTCATGGAGATTTATTTTGTACTTTGAGTTATAATATCACTCGATTAATTTTGTTGCTAAAATTTCCCCAGTTTTGGCTATTGGGAGCCCTTTCATTCAGGTACTGTGTCCCTTTATAATCATTTTGTTATATATATATAAGACAGAGTCTCACTGTGTCAACCTTGGTAGAGTACCGTAGCATCACAGCTCACAGCAACCTCAAACTCTTGGGCTAAAGCGATTCTCTTGCCTCAGCCTCCCAAGTAGCTGGTGCTACAGGCGCCCACCACAATGCCCAGCTATTTTTTGTTGCAGTTGTCATTGTTGTTTCACTAGCCTGGGCCAGGTTTGAACCTGCCACCCTTGGTGTATGTGGCTGGCACCATAACCACTGGGCTACAGTCACTGAGCCATTTTGTTTGTTTCAAACACTTTCTATCCAACAGTCCCCACTCTTGAAACCCTGGTAACTGATGATACAAATCTGTTCATTTTCTTACACTTTTGCCTCTTCCAAAAAGTCATATAAATTGAATCAGACAACACATAGCATTTAACTGGATTCTACCACTTAGCAATATTCATTCAAGATGCATGTGGGTCTTTGTGTGGCTTGGTAGCTCATTTCTTTCACTGCAGAATAACATTCTGTATCTAAATGTACGACATTTCATTCATCCATTCACCAAATGAAGGAAATTTTGGTTGGTTCCAGTTTGTGGCAATTATGAGTAAGTTTCCTGTAAATCTGTGTGTGGAAGTTTTTTTAGTGGATATAATTTTTAATATCAACTGAAAAGTACTTAGAAGCACAATTGCTGGGTCACATGCTAAGACTATGGTTTGCATAGTCTTTCAAAGTAGATGTACCAGGGATGGGAGAGGTAAGATTGAGGGAGGGTGACTGGTGGGATCACACCTATGGTGTACAATGCAAGGGTGCATGTTGGATCTATTAGTATAGAGTATAAATGTCTTAACACAGTAATTAAGTAAATGAAATGAGGCTTATATTAACCAGTGAGCAGCAGTTCCTGCACCCCCAGGAAAGCCATTTTGTGGCCAAGGGGCACTGTTCGGAAGGGTGAGTCATATCTCCTTAGAAGGCTGGCAAGAGCTTCAGGCCCCTGACCTTGTGCGGATTGAATGTTACTGAAGGGACCAACCCCTGATCGTAGGCAAATAAATCAGGAAGACAACTTGGTCTCCTCAGCAACTAGAGAGTGGCTTCCAGTCTCCATCTTATACAGCAGAATCTGCATGTATGTTTTGTGTCTCCTAACCCAAGTTTACTACCTGGTGTCCAGGCAATATATTGCATTATATATCTTTTTTTTTCCTCCCTCTCTTTTTTCCTCTCTTCTTGGAGCACGAACTTACTTCCAGGCAATATATTGCAATATATTTTTTAAAAAATTTTTTTTTGTTGTATTTTTATTTTTTCACTTTTATTTTCTTCAATATCAAGGGCTCCATTTTTGCTACTGTTTTTCAGTGCCTTTTTTTCTTTCTTTTTTTTCCTATTTCTCTCCCTTTTTTTGATCCACTTTCCACTTTTCTCATCTTTCCCTGATAATTTTCACAAATAACAAATAAGACAGGATCCATTCAGATCATTTGTCCATTTTTTAATTGAGTTGCTTTTTTATTACTGAGTTTAAGAGTTTTTTGTATTTTTGGGATACAAGTCCATTATTAAGAGGTGATTAGCAAATGTTTTCTCCCAATCTATGGTGTGTCTTTTCATTTTCTTATGTCTTTCACAGAGCAAAAGTTTTCTATTTTAAGAAAGCCCAATAATTAATTTTTTCTTCTATGAATTGTGCTTGTGGTAATGGTTCTATAAAATCATCATCAAACCTACATAAATAATGTTTTCTTATATATTTTATTCTAGAAGTTTTATAATTTTGTATTCATTTAAGTCCTTGATCATGCTGAGTTAAGTTGTGAAGTCTGTTCCCTAAATTCTCATTTAGGGAAAATGGGCACATGAATTTCCAATTATCCCAGCATGATCTATTGAAAATATTATCCTCTTCCCATTGAATTGCCTTTGTGCTTAGCCAAAAATTATTTCACTATATTTGTATCATATTGGGTAGTTGGACCAATTTTTTTTAACCTTGCAATGCTGTGAAAACATGCACACTCAGTAGAAACTGTACTTTCAATTTTGAATTTTGATCTTTTCCCAAGCTATCGATATGCTAAACCCTACTCTCTCATGAAGTGGGGCAGCAGCAGCTCCCATCCAACCACAACTATTACCTATTACCAGGGTAAACCACCAATACCCCACAGTGCTCAGTGTTGCTAGATGATTTTGAGCACCTGTGGACTAATACGTCTGAGCATGTTTAAGGTAGACTAGGCTGAGCTATGCATAGTATTTGGAAAGTTAAGTATCTTAAATGCATTTTCAACTTCTGATAAGTTCATCAGGAATTACCCCATTGTAAATTGAGGAGGATCTGTATTTTTAAGCTCCCATTCTCTTCCACTGATCAGGGTATCTATGTTTTCACTAATGCCATATGGTATTGATGATTGTTACTTTACAATAAGTCTTGAAATTGAATAAGATGGGTCTTCCAACTTTATTCTTCTTTTTCAGAATTGTGCTGGAATTTGTTTTCTTTCCACATGAATTTAAGGAGCAACTATTTGACACGCACAAAAAATTTTCTGAATCAAATTGTGTTGAATAGATGAATTTAAGTTTATTTATCCTTGAGTAAATTTTGGTAGTTTGTTTCTTTCAAACAATTTGTTGTCTCATCCATTTCTCAGATACATAGGCATGGAGTTGTTGGTAGTATTCCCTTATTATTCTTAAAGACCCACAGGTTCTGCAGTGACAATAACCCTTTCATTCCTTATATTGACAACTTATGTATTCTCCCTGGTTTTCTTGGTTAGCTTGGTTAGAGATTTATCTTACCCTGTTCTGGGTAGGATATCTCTGGTCTTGCATTTCTCTGGATTCACCTGTCTGTCCAGATTATGCGGTGGTGTTACCTCAGTTATATGATGGGTTCATGGAAAGTAATTTATTTCAATTTGTGCTACTTTCTATTGCTCTAAATACATGTAACAACTGAAATAAGAAATAAGCTTTTGAGTTTTTTAAGATTACTTTGACTTCAATATTCTAGTCAGCTTGAACTTCTGTTGATTATCTATGTTTACCTTTTTTAAAAGTTGCAAAACTGTTTTACAGAATGGTTCTTCCATTTTGCCTTCTCACCAGCCCTGCATGTGAGTTCTAGTTGTTCCACATTCTTGACAAAACATATTGTCAGGTTTTTTTTTTGAGATAGAGTCTTACCCTGTTGCCCTCGGTAGAGTGCCGTGACATTACAGCTCACAATAACCTCCAACTCCTGGGCTTAGGTGATTCTCTTGCCTCAGCATCCTGAGTAGACAGGACTACAGGTGCCCGCTGCAAAGCCCGGCTATTTTTGTTGCAGTTTGGCTGGAGCTGGGTTTGAACCTGCCACCCTCAGTATATGGGGCCTGCGCCCTACCCACTGAGCCACAGGCACTGCCCAGAATTTTTATTTTAACTCTTCCAATAGGTATGTAATTGTATTTCACTGAGCTTTTAAATTCTATTTCCCTGATGGCTAATACTGTTCAGCATATTTCTTAAGTTTACTGGATATTTGCATATCTCCTTTGGTAGCTTCCCTTTTTATGTTTTATCCTAATATTCTATTGAGTTGTTAATCTGTGCATTATTTATTTATTATAGTTCTTTACATAATGTTTACATAATTTCAAGTATATATTTTTTTCCATTCTATTACTTCCCCTTTTGTTTTTGTGATTGTATCTTTTGAAAAGTAAAAGCTTTCACTTTGTATAAATCTGTATTCATCGAAAATATAATTATCAACTATTAGAATAGCTAAGATTATAAAGACAGACCATATCAAGTGTCTGTAAAGATGCAGAGAAACTAGCAATTTCATACCCTGCTAGAGACAACATAAAGTGGTACAACCAACTTGGGAAACAATTTGTCAGTTTCTTAAGACGTTAACCATGAACCTAACATGTGATCTAAACGTTCCGATTCTAGTGTTTACCCAGGAGGAGAAAAAGGAAATGTCTACTAAAAATGCAAAATGATTTATACTGACATAAAATATTATATATAGTGTAGAAATATTTATAAAAGCATTATGAGTAATAGCCAACAACTGAAAACACACAAATATCCATCAACAGGGGAAGGAATAAACACATTGTCGTATATCTAACTCAAGAGAATGAAAATCAGAAATAAAAATAATTAAATTATTGATTTGCGTGAGAACTTGGATTAAATCTCAAAGTAGTTATAGTAATTTAAGGAAGCCAAACAGAAAAGATATATGCTGTATGATTTTCTTTGCATGCAACCCCACTCCATAGTGATGGAATGTGGATTAATAATTTCCTGATGGGTGGATCGATGGAGGGGTGGTAGGGGGACCCCACCTATGGAGCGTATCACAAGTACAAGTTGGATCTACCAGGTGTAGAGCATAAATGTCTTAATCCTGTATTTGGGTAAAAGGGTGAAGGCTATGTTGTTTAGTAGGATGTAAGCATTCCAATTTGTACAAATAATCAACACATTGAATCCCATAATGGCATAAATGTATTTATGATCTATGTACAAATGACTTAATAAAAAAAATAATTGCCTGGGAATGGAGGGGAGGCCAGGAAGCAGACATCACAGAGGCATGAGGACACTTGTAGGGTGATGATTATGTTCTCTATTTTGGTTGTGCTAATGCTTCATGGGCATATTAGCACAGTAAAACTTAACAAACTATACATTTAAAATCTGTGCAATTTGTCAAATGGCAATCATGAGAACCAGGGTGAGGTAAGAGGGATGCTGACAAGTGATCACCTCCTCAAATTTTAAATTTATGTCCCTCACCCTAAGCATTAGTCTGTCAATTATACCTCAGTGAAGCTGTTAAAAATCCACACAAAAATTGTAAGGTACCAAAAGGCTCATCAACAAATTAACCCATGTGGCATAAGCACCATGTGGCATATTTATGCTATGAAATACCACTTGGTTTTGAAAAGGAGTGAACTACCACAGTGTGCAACAACACGGATAAATCTCCTGCTTAATGAAAGAAGCCAGACATAAAAGAGAACATAATATACTTTCCTATTTATATAAAATTCTGCAAAAATGTGAAGTAATTTATAGTGACCAAAACCAATCAGAGATTGTCTGGGGCCAGGGGCAGATAGAATTAAGCATTACAAAAGACCACTGGGAAATGTCCTATATCTTGACTATAATGTGATTTGGGAGGCAAATACATCTGTCAAACCTATCCAATTGTACTCCTCAAGTGAATAATTGATGTTATATAAATTATATCATAATAAAGTTGATAACTAAACCAAATAATATAATTCACAACTTTCACAAAATAAAGAAGGTAATTATATCGTCCTCTGAGTAAATGCCCGCTCGCTCGCCCTCAAATAAAAGGTATAAAATTCAGTACTGGAATGCAAAGCCAATATACAACAATTATCTTTGTGTATATCAGTAAAAACAATTGGAAAAAGAAATTCACAAAAGCAACACCAAACACAGTAGCATCAAATTACATAAAATAAAGGGAAATAAATTTAATGGAATATGTGTAAGTCCACTAGTCTGAAAACCACAAAATATGCCTGAGAAAATTCAGTAAAGACTAAGTAAATAGAGATATATGCACGTGTCCATTTTAAGAAATAAATAGAATTTGAGAACACTTAGATCATTAGGGCTCATGATTTGCCACAAAGCTTCCATAATACCCTATGGTGTTTCTACATGCATAACCGAACCAAATAAGCAGCACAGAGTCCAGAAGTATATTCACGCATCATCAATAACATCATTTGCAGCAAAAGCATCAGAAGAATTTAACTGGGAAAGGCAAGTCTTTTTAATAAATGATGCTCCAGTATCTGAATATCCATGTGACAATGGAGCATGACCCCTACCTCATAGAGTACAAATATTAATTTAAGATATCATACACCCAAATGTGGAAACAAAAATTATGAAGCATCTAGGAAAACACACAAGAATATTTTCAAGATCTTCAGGTAGGTAAATGTTCCTTACACAGAACTTGAAAATCACTAATCATAAATCATCTATATGAATTTCCAGGGGGTTTTCTCTCATAGTCATGCCTATATTTGTAGTATTCTCAGCCTATAAGGACGCAAGGACTAAAGCCAAATCTGCAGTCTTATCCTGAAGCAGATGTGGTATGGGTTGAAAGATGCTTAAGTCAATCCAAAGGTGATCTTAAATAGAATTTTCTGAGACTTCTAAAAAAAGATTCCTTAGCTACAAGTCTTACTTGAAAGCTCTATTTGCAGAATAAATCTCTGGGGAAATCCAGAGAAGGAGTGATCCTTTGTCAGAGAACTGAGCTGTCTCTGAGAGTCGGAAAGAGCCAAGAAAAGATGAAAATTCCTTTTGCTGTGTGGTCTGACGATCTCATCAATGGAAGCAAATGTAAGGGTACACGGGGGTCTATAAGAAGCTACATTGTTGTCCTTTCATATCCAGGGTGGGGTTTTCCTGAGAGACCAGCAGAAGGACAGAAAATGGCCCAATTCCTTCCCAGTCCCACCACTGGTCATCTTTATAGAAGACTTTCTTTTTCTATTTATCTAGGGTGGCTTTCAAGTAAGTCATTTACTAAAATTCTATGATCTCCTTTTTCCAGAGCAAGTTATGATACAGAGGCAGGTTCTTTCTCATTTTTATAGCCTCAGTAAATTTCTGTTTCTTGGGTCTATAAGTATGGGTTTTATCTCTCTATCAGCACTCTCCACCCCTAGAACCTGATAGACATTAGGAATAGTCTCAGTACCTATCCCACAGAGGCTTGCAGCCTCACAACCCCTCCTCAGCACCCTCATGAGCACAGAGTGGGAGTTGGGTGTTCCCTCCATGTCCTGCTCTGAGCCAGCTCTTTTCCAAGTTTGGCATTACTTTCCATCCTTTTCCTTCCTCCTATGACCTTTCTTTGGAGAAAGAGACAAATCAAATATTTAGCTTATTCTGGATAAATGGAAGACTTTCCCCCATTCTGAATTGTCTGTCACTAGTAAGAATCTCCCTGGCTGACCTTTGTATCCCTGAAAAATAATGTGAAAGCTATTTACAGCTGTCCTATTAGAAAATCTCTACTTTTCCAGAACTCTAGGAATTTAAGGTGCAGCACTAATTCTTTTAAGTGACATGAATCATTCACTCTCTCTTCCTTTAGAATTAGTCAAGCATGTAATGTCATCTGACACAATGGGATTGATTGATTGGTTGATCTGTAATACAAATATAGGCTGCTGTGAAATTCCTTCAAGACTCCTGTCTCAGGAAGCTGAAGAGATTTACATGAGCAGATTCATGTCCCCACTGATTTTTTGGCATGTTTCTCTCACCTCTGCAAAATTAGTGTCAAACCTCCTCAAAGAAACTCTGAGGGTGCTTAGAGTGGGAGAACAGCCATAGTGGAGTGAAGGCATCACATGGGTTGCTGCCATTCCTTCACCAGGAAGGCTTCCAAGGCATCTTATTCAACACTTGCACACACACACACACACACACACACACACACACACACACACACACTTATAGAGTCTCCAGAACGCAGACTCAAGCCTGCACCTGGGCACATAGTAAAATGGCACGTGCAGCTCATGGGGAGGTAGGTTGTGATCGGGACTACAGCAGGGCAAACTGGGGACCTTGGGGCTGCTTGGTGGGCAGGACATTAGCTAACCCTTCCTAAGCAGTGCCTGCTCAGCCGACTAGGAGGTTGTGAAGAGAGTTCCCTGGGTGGAGATGTGATTGCTGCTAGAAAGTCCAGAAGTGAAAGTGCATTGTCACCACCCAGACCAAGACAGTTGATGTTATGAAATCTACTGGGGTTAATAGCAATTATAGAGTTGGCCATTTCTTTGGGAGTTTACTCAAATTTCTGTTCAAACATGCACTACCAATGAAATACGATCCCCAAGTTGTAAGTCACATACTGTCATAACTACAAGGTTGTACAAAAGAAATCAGGAACTCAAGTGTAGAAGGTTGGAGAAGTTTAGTGTGAGGTCCTAGAAGAAAAGGTTGGGCATCTTCCTTCTCTAGTTCAAACTGGTAAGGCCCCTGAAAGGGGGCTCTGTGTGTGTTGCCACACTGTGGGAGTCTGCATGACCATCCTCATTCAAGAACTTTTGTCTACACTTTGCAAATAAGGTAGCAAAAACCAACAGAACATCACTGCCCAAGGTCATTCTGAGAGACCAGAAGAGGCCAAACTGAAATGCATTCTCAGTCTTTCTGGTCTATTCCTCTGTGTCAGCTTGTCTCTGGCCACCTCACCCTGGTTTTCATACCAGCTCCCAGCTTCCTTGGGAAACACCTACTCTTAACACCATATGGTGACATTCAAGTAGTTTTGAGAACCCATTACTCTACTCAAATCATTGCCTGGACTAAATCTTTACCTAACACACTTGGCCATTAGCAACTTTTAGCTGACTGATTCTCTGCTGTCCAAGGCATATCTGGGGGTGGAGAACACTGTGACCTCTGTCTGACAGATCTCTGCCTCTGTCATTCTGAATGCATCTGTATTTGTCAAATCCAGCACACTTCTACAGTCTCCATATTTTTGCTTTAGTTTGGAGACTCTTTGGTCCTCTTCTTTTAATATGGAAGTCATTTTATCGAGGCTTGGGTTAAATAGCACTCCTTAAATGGACTGTGTTCATCTGTATCTCCTTTCACTGTCACTTGGGCAGGGTTTTTCACCACTTTCTTCTCCCAGCTCAGAGGGCATTTTGTTCCCTTGTCATAGCACTGAATGGAAGAATTAAGACACAAGTCAATCTCTAGGATAGAAGGAGGTGTCCTTAGGGCTGATAGTGCTTATGTTGTAACAGCTTAGAAAATTCATCTTGAATGAACAAAGGGGTCTTAAGCTATTTAACAAAAGCTCTTAGTAATGAACCAAGATTGTTCACACCTCTTTGCATTAAGAGAAGAAGCCCAAGAGCCCATCAATCCACGAATGGATCAATAAACTGTGGTATATGTACACCATGGAATACTATGCAGCCCTAAAGAAAAACGAAGATTTCACTTCCTTCGTGTTCACATGGATGGAACTGGAAAATGTTCTTCTTAGCAAAGTATCACAGAAATGGAAGAAAAAGTATCCAATGTACACAGCCCTTCTATGAAACTAATATATACTTTGCATATGGAAGAAACAACTTAATTCTAG